>OX457051.1:9435597-9508097 GCA_949752735.1 Lumbricus terrestris | reverse complement strand
GTAGCTCGAGGGATTAACTACCACCTCCTAATCTCATTCACCAATCCCTTCTCTGTAGTTTTGCCGGGCTGCAGAATCTCGCCGTCCTCCTCACCATCATCATCATCATGCACCATGAACCATGTGCTCGTAGGTGTCCAGTATAAGCTTCGTCTTCTCTGTCCATTCGTAGGCCTACTTGTTCTGCGTAGGCCTGTCTTATACTGAACAGATAATTACTTCTCATTGCTGGCGCAATTTCCAAACAGTGAACAACAAATGCCATTGTCTCAGACAGGTAAGCGAAAAAATCATGACGACAAAGACGGTAAAACGACAAGGAGAACATTAAAAGCCTCGTGGCTGAAAGAGCTGATCGAAACAGAAACTACGTTATGTTGATCATATTTGACAGAGGAGAGAATCGGAGGAAGGATTTGAACTTAAACAAAATTAGTCTACTTTGCACAACTAATTAGAATATTTCAAATTTATAACTTAAAAACTCTTCTGCCAAAGCATTCTAAACAAAATTCAATTTCTCAGTAATGTCTACTTTTCGAATTATAACAGACTTCATAATGACAACTCATTGTATAATTCTAGATACCTGTTTAAGAAATTAGAATTGGTGGATATTATGACCTATTGTTTATGATTGGACCTACCTCTTTCTAGAACCTATAGGCCTACCTAGAAGTTTTTAAAATTTGATTGTTTGTAAATAGTCTCAAGTTTTATAGCCTAATATATCGGTCCACGTTTTTTTTATTCAACATTAAAATACCCCATATTACACCATAATGAAAATAAGATTTAATAAGTAACAGTTGAAAATAAAGTCCTAATATTTTTTTTGCTCTGGTCATTCTTGAGTTTGTTCAGTGCAATCTTCTCAGCGCGCAGCAACCTGCCAGCCTTAGAGGGAACGTACTAGCGATGTTGATTCACAAATCAAATCAAACTTATTGATCCCATCAACGTACAGGGTGGGCAAAAAACCCATTAGGTTGGAAGAATGTAATCGTTCTTCAAATTTTCTTCCCTCCACCCTTTCTTCTACCGTTTCTTCTCCGTTTCCTTTCGTCTACATGTAGCTTCGGGTCTTCGGTCCTCTCAAAAGAAACTAAAACCAGTTGTCGAGCATGGCATTTGAAGCAAGGAGTCTCCATGCTTGATATGGAAGCGTGCTCGTGCTTACGTTTGCAAAGATGGTTATACACCGCTGGCCATAATTTTACTAACATTATTAGTAATTCACCAATAATTATTGTCTCAATGAACCTCCCAGATATCTGTCTCTTTCATAAACCGGTAGACAGGGATGCCACTCCTAGCTTTTTCCACCTAGATCTAGGTTTTTTAGTTTTGTCTAGGTTTCTAGGTTTTTTGGTGAGGTTCTAGTTTTGTCAAACTTCAGAGTGGTATCCCTGCCGGCAGATACATAATTATGCTTCACACGCTGCAGAAGACTAGCCTACTTTTGTATTGACCGATTCCCATAAACGAACCCGGTTAAGTTGATAATGCAAACGATTTGCTGGTGTGGCATGAAATCTTTGTCCGGCATGAAATGGTGTCCAGAAAGTGTTGTCATTGGTTCATGTGACCGATGACATCAGATGGCAACTGTCAAGCTAAAGCATCATGAAATCTTGTCCGGGAAGTACACAAAATATTAAAGATAATAATACTTAGGCCATCGAACTGTATAATTAGACACAGATATAGTATAAAAATATAGTTCAATGATTAAGATACGAAGTGTAATTATGTAAGCCTGTGATATCCAATACTACCGAAAAATTGTTCTAAGTACTTGAAGTATGATAGCGAACAAAAGTAATTTGCTGTGCTTTCGGAATATTTTTCTTTTTAGATGAAGTTATAAAATTAATGTTCTATTAGTCAGATAAAAATCGAATCTATTATCTAGGGTTGACCTATAAGCTTTCATTTACTAACAGCATCAATAGTTGCCAACAGCGTAGCCCAACAAGTGGGTCTATATAATTATAGGCTAGAGAGAACCCAAAGTATACATGTATAGGCCTATTATTGGGTAAATCCCTAAATATGGTCATGCCTCAAACTACATGATTGAGATACTTCACTAGCTCCCTATTCAACCAGCGTATTGAGTTCAGGGTAGCTGCATTGGTATGGCGATTTTGTCAGGGCCTCGCCCCAATTTACCTCCGAGAGCTATGCAACCTTATACATTGGGTATTCAAGGACGTCGTCAGCTACGCTCTGCTGATAAGGTAGTCCTCTTAGTTCCTTTTGCTCGTACTACTACCATGAAGAATCGAGCCTTTTCTGCGGTTGACCCAGTGGTCTGGAATGGCCTTCCTATTGAGCTACCCTACACTGTGGGACTCTGCCAGGATCTTTCCTTACTAAACTTAAAACTGTTCTTTTTGGGCGCACTGCAGTCGGGAGAGCTCTGAGTAGTTTTTTCTTGAAGGAGCGCTATATAAATGTCTGAATGAATGAATGAATCACAAAAAGGAGAACTGGAGGTGAACCCAGCGCAATATTTGGATATGGATTCCGCTACATTATGCATGTCTTGCATTGCATAGGGTATTATTATAATCGTTGTGTTGTCATCATAACATAACAAGCGCAAAGAGATAAGTGGATAAAGCCAACCAAACTTTTTGAACAACATTCGTGTTATGAAGTTCTCTGAGGTCAAGGTGGTACAACCATTACGATTATTCTACACGGGCGAAATTAATTGTAGGCTAATTGCATTGATCGACCAAAATCCAACGCAGTTAAAACTCCGCTGAGGATTATTTTGTGTTTGCCAAAAGTCCTTTTGCTTTGTCCCGATGACTGGAGTAGACGAGAAAAGATAGATGTCAATAAATGGACACCTAAACTTCGTAGAGGTTTGTGTGCAACTTCAAGACTTGTTTACATACGTCTAAACGCATCGCCCGTTCGCCCCGTTCCACGATGGGAATTTCGTTCATAAAAATAGAACTAGCGCCATCGTGACCCCGACCAAAAGCTGCTTGCACTGAAACCATGACCACTGCTCACACCAATGTTTTCTCATCTGCTTCATCTGACCTATTATTTCGCATATCTTTGTATGTGCACTTGTTATAGCACCCCTTCAAGCTCTCTACTCAGAGGCGCTGCCGACTCCAGAGCGGACACTGCATCGGAATTTCACGCCGAAGCGTTGAGCAATTGCGAGTGAAGGACTTGGCCAAGGTCCCTACGCGGCGACTTGAGGCAACGACGCCAACACTACACCACCGCGTCCCATGAATTGATATTACGTTGAGACGAAACTCCAACGCGGGCAATATCTCACGTTTGTAATAGTAAATACTATTTCCACAACGTAAGTGGGCGGACCCGGACAAGATTTCATGCCCGACATAATTTCATGCCACACCGGCTATCTATTAACGTTGACTGTTCAGGAATAGTAAATAATTAACAATCACATTCATTCAACGGTATTATAGTTGAATTCTACACAGATAGACTAGAAGTTTTGTGCCTCGGTATTATAGCTGAATTCTTCACAATTACAAGATATAATATGTGCCTCGCATTGTAGAACACACGCTTGGATAGTCTAGTATCATCACAGTCCGATATATTGCTAAGACATAGTGATAGATACACATTGTACAACGTTCACGTATTAAACGGTGATACTTCGCGGGCATACTTTGCTGGAAGCAAATTTAATAGGATATACGGTCTCCTGCAACTGATGTAGTTTGGTTAGACCTAGCGCGAGGATCGTGTATCTTGCAACCGACTCATGAGTAATACGAAGGATTAATCGTCTGCTTCTGGAATGAGATGGCTTCGTATCCAGATTCACTTGACTAAAAGGCGAAGACCATACGTGCCGATCAGAGCTAAAACATTTTCCACCTCAGCCAAACTCGCGTTCCGTTAGTCTTTTTTCCGGTATTATATGCTAAACGGACGAATGATCATAGGACGATTTTTAAAAGGACGATTAGTCATAGGACGATTAGTCATAGGACGATTGGTCATAGGACGAATGGTCATAGGACTATCGGTCGGTTACATGGTCGATTGGTCATAATTTACTAAGATAAATTAGTGAAGTATACATATCGAATACTTAATGAAGAGGTTAAAAACACCAACCAACATTTACTAGGTCATTTAACGTAAAATGCGTCAAACTTTATTAGGCTAAATTTCTTGATTGACACTAAGTTTCTTAATTGTATTTGTCAAAATATGCTGACTATCCCTAATATTGATACCTGCAATCATTTATAATATATCTAAGAAAGATTGTCTATTTTACCACTGGTTTATTTGTTTTAAAATAAGATTCATGCTATTTATTTGTAGCATATAATTATGACCGATAGACCATAATTATGCCAATCGTCCTATGACCAATCGTCCTATGACCAATCGTCCTATGACCAATCGTCCTATGACCAATCGTCCTAGGTCCTTTCTTCGTATCTTCCCTTTTCCTGCGATGGAATATGATATAATATTATGACGAACTGCAAGAGAAACCAGTTCACGAGAGACATCTACAATTCCACATAGGCCTATCATCGAGTGGTGCGTTGTCTTCTCCAGTCAAGAGGACCTCTGCATGAAACGAGGACAGAAATATTACTTTTGGACGCATTTTCGAAAGCGAACACAACATTGATTACCGTGACATTCATTGGAGGAAATTCTAATGTCTTAGACAATCGGCGAAAGTTGCAGAAAATAGCCTAGGCCTACACTAAAAAATATACTTTACAGTACCTTCAGAAACTTTAGTCATTATTGCGACTTACATCAAAGTCCCATCAAACAGTTTCTCTCAACTGAAGATAAACAGCACTATGGAAGAGGTGCGACAAGAGTTACGAAAGTTTGGAGAGAGTACAAGTGTGAAGGGCGTAGGTCGTACTATAAAAACTCGCAGTAACGTTGTGAGAATATTTTGGTTGATGGCATTGCTGGCCTGTTTTTCAATGCTTTTATTCCAAGTAATTTCCCTTGCCATCAACTATTGCAGCTATGGAGTCACGAATACTTTCCAGTATGTTCCCATTCAACCGAATTTTCCAGATGTGACAATCTGCAATTTCAATCCGATTGCAGACGACGATCAGTTTTATGAGTTGCATGACATTTTCTTACAAAAAGTCAAAATTCTTCAGGACCAAGCTCCTGATCAATTAAAAACAAACAATAGGTTGTGGGATCTGGCCAAATTGTTGTACTCGTTCAACGCCAATATTCCCTTTTTACAGAATCCTCAGAACAAGTCAAACGTAAAAAATTTGATTGTTAGGTCATGTTTCTATGAATGGGATCTTTTCAATAGATGGTGCGTTGACGATGAAGTTCCAGTTTTGGGGAAGCCTCTTCAGTTTTGCTCTACTCTTACATCAGGCAGCAAAGCTGCTGCAGTTTCAGCTATAATATTTATAAACGATTTAATGCCAAAACACGTTGATTCGTTTTTCGACTGGATAAGAATTAATTTGGGTACTGGGGTCAAAGTTATGATCCACCCGAAAGGCACCAAACCAGATCACAGCTCCGCAGTCTTCGTAGCTCCTGGCACAAGCATCACTATTAACCTGAAGCAAAACAATATCACAAGATTGCCTTATCCTTACGGAACCTGCAGCGATAGGCAACGCATTTCTATGGAAGATGAAAATTCTCCAGCATATGATCGAACAACGTGTATCAGTCTGTGTAGACAACGCCAGATGATAAAAGCATGCGGCTGTATCAGTCATTTAGAATATTTTACCGACGTTGAGTTGCAAATGGCTAACTACACATTCTGTGCAAATATTACAAAATACATGGAGGATTCTCAGATGTATACGGAGCAGGGCATTCTTACAGAGATCTATTGGAGTCTATTGGGCTGTTCTTTTACTTTCCTTTCCATAGATGACAAATGCGACTGCCCCATCCCGTGTTCAGAAACACAGTACGAGATCAGCAGTTCGTCGTCTCAATGGCCAAACATCCACTACCAATTGGCATTTTACAATAATTACATTCGAAATGATGTCCGATATAGACAGAAATTTCTGGCATATGAGAGAATACGGAATGGCTCCGACGGTCAAAGCGATGCAGAAACTATTGAGGAGCTACAGAAATTGAAACTAATTGAACAAAACTTCCTCCAAGTCTCGGTTACAATGAGTCAAAGTTTAGTTCAGTTATTGAAAGACAATCCAGGGATGACCTGGAATACACTGACTTCGAATCTCGGTGGTTCTTTGAATCTTTGGCTGGGAATATCAATATTGACGGCGGCTGAAATCATTGAGTTGATCTATTCGTTGGTGAAAATAGCTGTAGCTGGGAAGGATCGTAAAATTCAGGACATGAATCTTCGAGATGTGGATCTGGTGTAGAATGGAGATAATTAGCTGCATGGGTTGAGCGGGGAACGAATGAGGAAATCTTGCAGCTGGTGGAAGAAAAGAGATCTCTGATGGGAACTATAGGGCCTACGTGGGGGCAGAAGATGCAGAAAATGGATAGGACACATCTCAAGGAGCGACACCCTACTAAGAGACATCATTGAGGAACGAATGGAGGGGAAAAGGATACGATGTAGACCACGAACAATGTTGCTGGACTGGATGCTGACAAAGGATGGATACATGTGCAGTGGACTGAAGAGAGAGGCGCAGAACAGAGAAAAATGGCGTTATTGGACATACGTACCTGCCTAAGGGCAGAGCACTAGGATCTGTGAAAGTATGCTAATGACGGATGCAGTGATTGAAAGAATGGCAGAACGTCATATTTATATTATTCTAGTAGCCTGCCCTATTTGATATTCAAGACAATTGTCATTTCTTTAGTATTCATTAATTCACTCTTTCTCTACAACAGGGGTTCTCAAACTGTGGTACGCGTACCCCTTGAAAACAGAGCACGTGAAGAAGAAGAATTTGTGAAAGTATGCTAATGGCGGATGCAGTGATTGAAAGAATGGCAGAACGTCATATTTATATTATTCTAGTATTTGATATTCAAGACAATTATCATTGATTTGTTTTGTATTCATTAATTCACTCTTTCTCTATACAAGGATTGACAGAAATAGAAGTCTTTAGATGATTTACCGTTTTGCTGTTGTTCCTGTTTTTGAATCTTTTTAATGCTCGTTTGCTTCAACGTGTGCTTGAGTTGCAATTTTTTCAATTAGTGCTAAATATAAAAACATTCAAAAGAAATACGTCATGGTTATAAGAGAAAGTTGAAACCAAAGACTCTTATCAGATTTCTCCGTATGTTGCCGGTGTCGCGTGACAGAGTCTTCCCCTAAAAGTCTCCCGGGAGACTTTATTTCGAAGCAAATTCTCCCATCCTCCTGCGGATCTGCTCCAGAACAAATAATTCGCCCCCGGAGAGTATATTCTGACATTGTCTCCGGGGTAGAGAATATATCCTCCGTCCACGAAATAAAGTCTCCCCGTTCAGCGTGAAATGGGTCACAGCCACATGATATTTATTGATGGGCATATCAAACCGTTAACTTACGTTGCTAAATTATTTAACAAGAAAATATATATACTATTACATCAGAAAATTTCTTCCAATGCAGAGTTTGAGCCAGAGGAGACTCTGTTTCAGGGGAGACTTTGCCTCGGGGTAGACTCAATATCGTGACACCTGCCATAAATAGGCCTATATAATTATTACAGGTCGATCGAATTATGAGTTATTTCGATTGATATATTAATCCAAATGCAGATCATGAGCTATATTTACGAAGATATTGGAGTTTCTTGTGGTAGATTTGCCTATCACACTTTTTCGTCGGCGATGGGCGTCCCCGCACAGGGGAAAGAGGGGGCACTTGCCCCCTCTGGAAAATTGACATGTAGTTTTTAAACAACGACTTTTGGGATTATAACCAATTTCGTCGCGTTAGAGAATTAATTATTATACTAATGATGGACAAAGTGAAACTAAGAAATCTAAGTTTAAAACCTCTATAAAATAAACATGCTTTTAATTTTCTGCCTTGCTTTTTCCAGGCTTTGCTAAAAACTGCAACCATTACCATTAGGTTCCATTCAAAAACTGACGTCTCGCCTGTTCAAAAGGTATCATAGCCATATACTCATCTCATCCTCGGATCTTCCGCCTTTCAATCCTTAATGGCATCCACTTTAACAGCCATTCTGCCCCCTCCATCCCTCTGATAACCGTACTAAGACCTCCTTCTGACTACCATTTGAACAGCTTTTTGAATCGATGAATAAACTGGAGCCTGTAGTTAAATTTCGAGTGTTTCTTTAGAAGTTTGTAAATTACGATCAAAATATAGAAGAAGGCCAAACTAGAGGGAGCATGAATGAATAGCTGAATAAAATATAGGTGTCGATTTTCCAGGGGCAGGTGGACTGATTGCACCCCTTCAGGAACTTACTTTTTTACTACTACCGGTCCTTTTTGAATTTTGAAAACAAATTTTTCGCACTAAAGAAACTATTCGCATAAAAATTTATTTTTAGAAGTGAAACAGGGAAATACACACTCAAAACGGTATGAAACATATCCATGCATCTTCCCAATTTCCTGCCCTGCATTTTTCACCTCTTGCTGCAAAAAATATAACCGTGACCATCGTGTTTGCCCCTCCTGCAAAAATTCCTGCGGGCGCCCATGTCGTCGGTTTTGTCCAACCTTTTTGCACATTTAAGAAGTACTTTGTTTGGAAGTGCTTTTGGCCGAAGTGATTGCATCAAGCTCATCCCATTGGTGTGCGGTCGAGTCTGAGCCGTACGAATCGTGTAGGGCTGTAGGCCTATACAACTTCAGCGGAGTGTATTCGTCTTAGCGGTTAATGGTCGACGGGGGTCACTGGAGCAACCTCAGCCGGTGTCATGCGAGATACTATCCGGCCAACAGAAACTATCCGGCCACGCCCACTTCGTTGTCGGATACAATCTCGCACGACATACGTGCGAGATTGTATCCGTTGACAAATAATATCCGGGTGGCTTGTTAACAATAATAATGTTCTGTTTATTCAGCATAGTAACTCGGTGTACAAAAACTATTGTAATTCACGCCTGTAGGTGAGATTGTTGCATAGTAACATTACGAGTAAGCCTATGCAATTATATTTAGGAGAAAACGTGAATCTAAGAGACGAAGCGATGTCCTACCTCTGCATTCAACTTAAACACCTTTTAACCACTATCTCGCAAGCGTATATAAGTATAAACTGCAGTTATGATGTCAAAACCTTGCAACTATTGCATAACTATGTATGTGTGTAAATGAACAGTTATATAGCGCCTTACAATAACCTCACGAAGGTGCTTAACTAATGCAACACTACACGATCATACTCTATTCTCACTTTCTGGAACATGGTGAGAATTGTCAGAGGTTGTGAGGGTACAAGTCCTTAGTCTCTCTTGGAACCCCGGAGAATCTTCATTGTACACCCAAGCCCTATAAGTCAGCGTCAGACCCCAGACCACCATCTTACTTTTCTATAATTCTCCGACTGCGACAGTCCACGCACATCTCAAGCAGGGTGAGAATTGCCGGGGGTTTGGGGGATTTCAACCCCCCAGTCTTTCTTAGTGCCCCATAGTAAACTCTGTTTTTCACACCCCAATTCCAAGTTTATCATAGGCCAACCCCCAGTTATTTTTCCACAATTCCCACACT
Source organism: Lumbricus terrestris (assembly GCA_949752735.1). Taxonomy (NCBI): domain Eukaryota; kingdom Metazoa; phylum Annelida; class Clitellata; order Crassiclitellata; family Lumbricidae; genus Lumbricus; species Lumbricus terrestris. The sequence goes on along the minus strand of OX457051.1, from coordinate 9,498,413 downwards.
GATCTCAAGTCTTCCAGTTCTTAAATTAAGCCATGTCCAACACCGTACCATCTCTTGAACAATCTACCCACTATCCCTCACTTCTGGGCATTCCACGCAAAATTAAAGTATCACCATTTTGGGAATTTCCGGGGTCATGGGAGTTCAAGCCTCTCCTTCTTAGGACCCCCATTGTAGCCTAAAGTCCTCATTACGACCTATTGCCTTAGCATGATCAATTATTAGATCTTCCTTAGTCAGAGATTAACAAGCATTACCCAAACATTAACGTTTTACAAGATCGATTATTAAGGAACTTTGTACAAGAAAACAGGGTGTCTAACGAATGTATATATAATTTTTCAATTTTTAAATGCATTTCTAATACATCTGTCTAACTCCACCGCTGGTTTCACTCTACAAATAGTATTGTAGTCCTATGCATGTAAAAAGAACGAGGCGTCGCTAGTTAGCTTTGTTATCACACAGTGACGTTAAATTACAAATATTACTCGACATCTGCCTCGGTAGGTGCTGTGAATCGAAACAGCTGCAACTTACTAACCACTTTTATCATCCATCCTAAAAACAACTTAATATCTCGGTTCTTGTCCCTCAAACCCTAAACTCTTGTAAATATTTAACACTATTTAATACTATAACCTACTATTATAAACAAACCGCATTTGTTTTTCGTATAATATTTTATAGCAATCAGCCCGGATCGTTTTTGTCAACGAAAACGAGGCTGAGCCATCTAGCGTTGATCTCTGACGTCATATGTCACGTGAACCAATGACAGAAGTTTCCGGATAGTTTTTGTTGCCGGATAGTATCTCGCAGTACACCGGCAGTCATGCCCGGCGCTTCAATCGCCCACCATAACACGACCAATGCCTTTGCTGTGTAGGCTACTCTGCTATATGGGACTCGACGGTGAACCGCAACGACGGCATATTCTTTCCTACCAACAAACCAACAAGGGTAGGCTCAGAGGCGCTCCCTATACAGCGCGGACACTTAATTGGAGTTTCACACCGAAGCGCATGAACAATAATTATTGAGAGCATATAGACTTGGTCCTGGGGCCGACGTTAAACTGCATCCATCCTCTGCCACAGGAAACCAGCAACTTCCCTGTGCCGGTCCTAAGCCCGGATAAAATGAGGAAGGTTTGCCAGATGGGTGGAGATACACTGGCAGTAAAAGACCAAGACCATAGAAATCCGCAAAAACCACGACACAAGTGACATAGCGACCCAGATGCTTCAAGGTGTCATGATGTGGAGCTGACATGCACAGGCCGGTCAGTACAGACCAGTGGAGAGAGTCGGGGGGAGAGAGCTTGGGACACATACGGGCATTGACCCAGGTTGTCCTTTGTGCCTCTCTCCCCATATTCTCTTCATCAGACAAGATGGTCTAGCTGGTTCAAGATGTTAATGGTATGGACCTGCAGACCGGACAGGTTGAAGATGGGCAACATGACGCGAGACAGACTCAAACAGAGAGTGGCGCCCGACACCTACGGGCGTTTAGCCCAAGGATTTCGATGATGATGATGATGATGACGATGATGATGATGATGATGATGATGATGATGATGATGATGATGATGATATAGACTTGCGCATGGTCCATACGCAGCGGTTAGAGGTGGTTCACGATTGTTGAATCCTGCCTTCAGACACCAAGGCGGACACCTTTGCCATTATAGGTCCTTCTATGTGGAATTGCCTCCCTCCCACTGTCCGTAATAAGATCTTATTGGGGTGTCATCTTCAGCCCTTCGCTACCTGAAGTCTTTTTTATTGCCACGGTGTCGTCACGTTGAGAGCGCCCCTGTATAGCTAGTCTGTAAGAGGCGAATTGTAAATGCTCATATACAATACAATACAATAAAATACCAAGGCACAGAACATACCCTCACACAACGGCGCCCCGCAGACCATTGCAGAGATCGCCTCCGGTAATCTACAGGGTGGGCAAAAAAACCTTTCGGTTTTTTGTCAATATCTGGACCAAAAGTAGGAATTTCGAAATGAAATTTTACATACTTATGGACAATTCATATTTACACATCATGGCCTGATTTCATCAAAATATTTCAAACAGAACAGAATTTACATCACTTTTAGTGAGGCCACCCACCATTTTTTGACGGTTCAAAAACGTGAGGCAGTAAAAAGTTTAAAAAATCAATTTAATTATTCTGGCCAATATCTTGGCCGGAAGTAAGAATATCGAAATGAAATTTACTGGCTTTAAGACAATTCATATCTACACATGATGGCCAGATTTCATCAAAATATTTCAAACAATACAAAAGTTATATCACTTTTAGTTAGGCCACCGAACGTTTTTGGACGATTCAAAAACATAACGAAAAAAAAGTTTAATAAAACGGTTTTATTACGTCTTATCTCCAATAAATGTTATGAAGTAGTCCTGATATTGACAGATGATCATTATTATTCTTAATTTAAAATGAAACCGGGTATCAGTGTGGCTGCACTTCATTGTGAAGTCACGTGGCAAGATGACAATCAAGTTGTTAAATAAGGAATCTGTCAGATTAATATTTTTGATATTATAGTAATGAAATTCAAATTTCTAACAACTGAAAATGGACAAGGTGTCAATGACAGACACAATGTGTATTCACACACCTCTTGAGCAAGGTCCTGGAGACATAAAGCCATGAGTAACGTTTACTCTGATAAAATTTATAAGAGCGCAAACATTCAGAGTTAAGAAGAGGGTTAAGAGATTTTCTGCGGATGAAGCGAGATCGGTTCAATGTCGATTGTCCTGGTTTCATGGAAAAGCGAATGGTCCAAATCTCCGGATTTGAACCCGACGGGTTGATAATTAATCAATTGCGGAGAGCTATGCTGGGGAAACATCACAATCAGCAACCAAAACCAAGAGCGGTAAGAGAGTTGATGAGCGCATTGGAGTTGATGTGGTCAGATTTGTCTTTGGAACGCATCAACAGAGCCATCAAGAACTTCGCAAAGAGACTCAAAATAAGTTTTGGCACTGGTCGTGGGCACATTGAAAACAAGTTGTGAAGCACTATCAGGTTCATTTCACAACAGTTATTTGACATGTGACTTACCAAAATCGTTCATTACTTTTTGTTGCGTTACGTGTTTGAATCGTCAAAAAACGATGGGTGGCCTCACTAAAAGTGATATAATCTTTGTTCTGTCTGAAGTATTTGGATAAAATCTGGCCATCATGTGTAAATATGCATGGTCTATAAGCCTGTAAAATTTCATTTCGAAATTCTTACTTTTGGTCAAGATATTGGTAAAAAAATCGTAGGGGTCTTTTTTGGCCCACCCTGTAGATTTTTCTAAGGGCGCATGCAATTTAAATGTCCAATTACATTGATTACATGTGTGTATTGTCAGGTAGGAGCACATTGTCAAGTGGAGATGTTTTGACTCTGCATTGAATTTTTACATAAGGCACATGCATGTTACATGTGAACAAACTATTACACAGCCGCAAAATTATTTCTACGTGTAATAATAGCTCCAAAATAAAAGTGAAAATAATCGTTTCATAAATCGTGCAGCCTAGCTCTTGGTAATTATACTCCATTGTCATTCAATGCCGTTCCAATTCGACTCGCATAACTGATTTCAATAGCTACGCGTAAGTGACAATGCTACTGATGCAACAAACCATGATCGCAGGACCGCATGGCTGCTACACCGATCAATGCTGCAAAGTCAATGCTGATGGTATACACGTCAACAGGTTGATAGCTTTTGCCTATTATAATAATGTACATTGTACAATGCACGTTCCTAAGTGACCATGGTATTCAGTAACGTTTCGTGTAGAGAATATTATTATACACAGACTTTGCCAGGACGTGTCAGCGCACTGCCCTCCATGAAACACCGGTCTAAATGTTAGCACATGCAACTATAGATGAGACGTGACACAAAGTCAGTGTCGTCCTTCTCAAGCAGAATGGGCTCATCAGATTCTGTTACGACAGCGTTTCTCAACCTTTTAAAAGCGGCGACCCCTTGGTAGCATTTCGAAACAAAAAATCTATTGAGTTACCCTCCTATCACTGCATTTCTACCATTGAACATTGTAATGCGTTTTGACATCATGGTTTGAAAACTGCTCTCTCTTGGTAATTGTGTTAGACTTCCTGGCTCCAGCGATTCGGAAAACCACCTATTCGGCAGTTTGAAGTTGAAATTTTATAAATATATCCAGCAAGGGAAGGGGAAGATTGTCGAATTTTTTTTGGCATGTTCGCACTTCAATAGTAGAATTTTAAGCAGCCATTTTAAGGTAATTGCTCATCACTTTCAGTGCTGATAGTCGCAGTTTCAGATTTCAAAAGTGTCCCCATTTGTTTAGGCCTAATTATTTCCACATTTCCACACTGAAGTGGTTGCATTTCAAGCTGTCATCTAAAAAAATGTTTGATAATTTCAGTGCTTAAACTTTCAATAAATGCCCCTGCCCCAATGATTACATTTATTTATCTTCCACACTGCAATGATTGCGTTTTCGGCTGTCATCTTAATAAAAAAAAATTAATTTTTAAAATCTCTTGGACATGGTTCAAGACTTCAGAATGTCGTCTCCCAATTGTGGGGCGCGGTGGTGTAGTGGTGGCGTCATTGCCTTGAAGCCCGAAGGTTCGAGGTTCGAATCCACCTCGCTGCGTAAGTACCTTGGGCAAGTCCTTCACTCGCAATTGCTCAGCGCTTCGGCGTGAAACTCCAATGCAGTGTCCGCTCTGCATTGGGAGCGCCTCTGAGTAGAGAGAGCTTGAAGGGGCGCTATAACAAGTGCACATACAAACAAACAAACAAAGAAACAATTGTTTACAATATTTGGATTTGCATGTAAGTGTATAGCCTAACATTTTAAGCTGTCATCTTAACAAAGTTACTCACGATTTTAATGCTCGGAGTGACGTAAGACTTCAATAAATGCCCCCTGTTGATTGAAATTTTAAAATTTTCCACACTGCTATGGTGGCACTGGGCTGTCATATAAAATAGCCAACGATTTCAGTGCTTAGAGACATCGTTTATGACTTCAATAAATATATCCTCTTGTTTGCGTTTTTCCATTTGCACTCGGACATGAAATCATTTTAAGCCGACGTCTTAAAAAAATTGCTCATCATGTATTGTAATCGTAATCGTAATTTCCTAATTTCTAAAGCGCCACTCGAAAGCCAAGCGCGGGACACCGGCTTAATCACGAGCGATGCGTTGAGTCAAAAGGGCTGTCCAGGGTTGTTGTATAAGGAGCTGTAGATATATGTTATATTCACGAAATATCTATGAAATAATTATTGGGAGATATAAGTACTAGGCCTACTATTAAATAGCTTGGCCGCCACCACAAGTTCTTTGAATAGCCTAATTCGAGTATTGTTTCATTTTTTTTTAGAAGAATGACAAAGTGGCATTTGCATATGAACAGTAAAATGGCAAATTGGCAATAATTAAATTAGTTCTTTCAATCTATTGACTGAATCATTGCAGAAGTAAAAATTTATTTTAAGATGCTATGGTGTACAGTATATAGAATTGAAATTGTTATTAATACATCTTTTAAAAATTAGGGAATTGTCAGGCGACCCCGTGGGGGTCGCGACTCACAGGTTGAGAACCGCTGTGTTATCAAACTGTGGAAAGAGATTAGGACATTAACACCCCTGGACAAACCCCAAGGATAAAAATTCGTGTTGGCCTAGGACATTAAACCCCCGGACATTTACCTCGTCCACTGTTCAAATAGCCTATTCCTCCAGTTAATTGTTTGCAGTGCTGTGTCAACTATTAGTTAACTTGTGCATGACCAGCATCAATCCAACATCCACTTAGGCAAATTTTCGTTTCATCAATCAGGCTTCTGTATGAATAGCCTACCAACAGTTATTTTTGTCAATCCATCTTCACTGACTATTACATGCTATTTTTTCGTCCTTCAGTCCACAGTAAATGCTAGGTACACTTGTATTCCCACTTCCTCTCATCTGTCTTGGTCTTGTGAATGCTCACTAAGCCTCAATCACTTTTAATTTTCCTTATAGCTCTTACTTATTCTCTCCATTCTGCTTACGAGCTAATTTACACTATCTGCTGGCGTGATACTAATTCCTGTTAGTGGGTGAGTAGGCTAGCGGGATCACTCCCTTTCTGGGTTACCCTTTCACATGGATCATTTACTTTTATCTGATGTTATTTGGCTCGATGTTTATTGTACATGCTTATTTTGTGAGTTTGTTGATTTGTTATTATGTTTCTTTGATCTCTTTGAATAAACAATTTGAATTGAATTGAATTGAATAGTATACTGGGCCATAACCAGACTTTGTGATGACCGAATTGGTCAATGACCTGTACAATACAAAGCAACAAAATACAACTTTATTATTATAATATTATAAATAAATTATAAATAAATAAATAACAAATTAATGCTATTATATAATTATCCCAACTGTAATTTTATAATACCCTATACTTTAAAAATGCATAAGTGTTCATTGACGCTGGACAACCATTAAGAACCACATAGATAAATTGATAAAGGTAAGCTTTCAGTTCCGAGAGACAGACAATCTTGCGAAGAGAGTGCGAACATGAGGAGTTAGACAACAGACAGTTCCAAAGGGAGGAACCGGCAAACCGTAGCGCATGGCCTCCCAGCTGCGATTTTTTTTATCTCTGATTTACTCTGCCTGTCTGGCTCTCCCTCCTTCCTTCCTCCCTCCCTCCGTCTGGCTGGCTCTGTCTCTGTCTATGTCTCTGTCTCTGTCTCTCTGATCAACCTGTGGATTGTGCTGTCGACTCAAAATTGCGCTATGGCATTGACCTTAACATTCATGCAGCATCGTCCTTAGTTATCGTCTCCAACCTTCTCGTTCCGCTTGTTTACGGTTCGGACCAAGTCGTTTTCTTGTGTTTCCGGTGTCTTATAAGCCAACCGGAATTTCGTGACCGATTCCGCAGAATACAGTTGAAGCAGTGGTCGGTACAAGACAAGGAAACAAAGAATACAGAAGTTCAGTTAAACCAACAGCTAGGAGGATTTTCTGCACTCACTTATAATCCTTACTATCGTTACTAATCACACACCACAACCTTCCTCAGGCTCCTCTATCCATCACACATCGGGCTTTTCATTCGAAACCTAAGACACTCCTTTTCACGATCTCTTACCCTATCTCATCTGATCTTCCACCCTCCAATTCTCGGCCCCGACGACACCCGCCTTAGTAGCTGTTCCGCCCCTCTGATCCTATGGTAACTCGACCCGGACCACCACGGACTATTCTCACGGACAACCCTTCTAACGCAGCGTGAATAAGCTGGTGCCCCGCGCTTGGCTTTCGAGTGGCGCTTTAGAAATTTCGAGATTACGATTACTATATTCACTTCTTAGTCGGGTCAATCTACGATTGTAAAGAAACGGGACTGAGCCATAGCCGTTCTAGTAGGAAGTACTAGACGATAAAATCTGTTTAAAGAGCGGAGTGGACGATGCGAGTAGTAGTAGTAGTAGTAGTAGTAGTAGTAGTAGTAGTAGTAGTAGTAGTAGTAGTAGTAGTAGTAGTAGTAGTAGCAGTAGTAGTAGTAGCAGTAGCAGTAGTAGTAGTAGCAGTAGCAGCAGCAGTAGCAGTAGCAGCAGTAGTAGTAGTAACAGAGGTCGGTGACGCTTGGAAATCAATTAGCCTATTTTCACATAATTATCATTAATAATATAATTACATTGCAGAAATGTCTTGAAGGCAGAATGTCTGCTGCTCTCCTGTTTTAATAATCATTCGCTTGGGCGACGTGAAAATCTTTGAGAGTTGCTGTTGATGCGAATGCGACGTGGCCGCTGACAACCAGTCATCTTCGCTAGGGGCGCTCACAACATCTTCGCTAGGGGCGCTCAATAACAGTCTCTGTCGTCTTCGCTAGGGGCGTTCATAACAGTCTGAGTCATCTTCGCTAGGGGCGCTCATAACAGTCTCTGTCATCTTCGCTAGGGGCGCTCATAACAGTCTGAGTCATCTTCGCTAGGGGCGAATCTTGCGTATATGAGCGAGGCAGTCATGGTGACGTCAAGCGGTTACTACGGACGCTACGTAAGCGAAAACATTTGCATTGACGCGTAACCAATTAAAAGCATCGAAATGAGCGTAACGGACAGAATTGAATGGAAACAGCCACGTCATTGAAATTCGACATAAACGGTTGATTCCTTACATGAACATTGAGAAAGATGGTTGTCCAGTTGTGGCTGGCAATTCATTTGAAGTTTATTCAATGGTGAGGATGAGGATTATGCTCGTATCTGGTCGTAAAACAGTACGAGGCATTCGTGTGAGAGTAGAGGCGACTTGGAAGTTCAAAGTTGCGAATTCTAACGTCCGTGAAGTCTACATTGTGATTGGGACGGTTGGTGAGACGATTTTTCGTGTGTAGAGAAACGATTTTGGGCTCGTTGTCTCTGGTTGACATTTCAAGGTCATTTTCAATTGGGAAGGAAATTCTCATTGACTGGAGTATGATAATTTGATGCTACGGAAGTATTGAATATTGTCTTGTCTGGTATTCGATCTGGATTCCACAGCTTGGCAGTATCTCATTATCCTCTTCAAATATAGCACTGGGTTGCTTATTTTCATACAGCGAATCTACAGAGAATCTGCAGAACTATTTCTTCAAATATAGCACTGGGTTGCTTATCTTCATACAGCGAATCTACAGAGAATCTGCAGAACTATTTCAAGGCCGTTTTACACTACAGAAACGATATCGATCAAATATCTCAACTGTGGAACACAGATAAGCAATTAGATAATTATAATTAATGATACGCCAAATAAGTAAATAGGAACACTGCATAATTGTATTGTTTATTTAACAGTTTCTGATTATATTATACATTTATAAAGAATTGGTTTTCTCTTTGAACAGATCATTTAAATGCAGTACATTTTCAATACCTGCTAAAAATAAGCTTAAAAACGGAGACGTTACAATAAGTCTCTGTGGCTTCAGAGCAGACGTCCGCCGCTCAGCCGTCATTCATGACCTCAACAAGGACGAACTGCTGGACGTTTTGACACCGCCTGAAAAGTGGATGTGCGCTGAGTCACTTGATTGCATCAGGACTCACAAAGTTTGTCTATTGCACAGACAAACATTGTTTTTTATGCAACCCCATTTACTCGGTCCCACCATCGAATGATTTGACTATCAACGATTGTTCCGCATGTGAAGCATAAGTAGGTAAGTCAGTATTTTTTTAATAATGCAAGCAATCGCTCGCATTTGACAAAGGAGACAGTTGACTCTGAAAATTAGCCTACGTTTGTTGAGTAGACAGTGGGTTTAGGTGGTTAAAAAAAAAATTGGCTCAGGAGAAAGCTTTTAAAAAGGTTATTTATCCACTTAAATAAGAAAAACAAAACAATTGTTTGTAGTTATAATTGTTTTTCTTACTTTATTCCCTTTGTTACTTTATTCCATTTTTATCCACTTAATACTGTTGGGTTGGTGTCAGGAAGGTCATCCAGGCAGGCCATAACCCTCCCCCTATCATAAATTTCATCGATGACAAGATAAACCTGTTTGAATGTGGCGGCCACAATGCTCAAGGTCATTCACTACCACCATGGGCGCCCGCAGAAATTTTTGCAGGAGGGTGGCAAAACACGACGGCCATGGTTAAATTTTTGAACAGAGCTTGAAAATACAAAGCAGAGGATTAAGAAAAAGGTATTTTTCAGAAACTTCTGAATGTAGCCTGAATTTCTCAGTTTTACTTTGTGTAGACCTATATATAGTTAGCAAAATTAGCGCTCTAGCACCAGGAAATTTGTTTTTTAAAAGCAGTAGTTAAATATAGGAAAAACATTTTCCAGGGGGCAAGTGCCCCTCTTACCCCTATGTGCGGTCGCCCATGACTACCACTGACAGTGAAAACAAGTAGACATGCCATTGCCTCACCTACTGCAGAAAACTCATTTCTTTGTCCCACGATTCTATCACAATTGCGCAATACAGAACTCCCATTGCAATTGATTTTTCAAACAGTAAATAACTTACCAAAACGGATGCCAACAATGATTCAACTATCTACAGTCATACATTTAGAGACACTGTGACACATTGACTCTGTTTTATAGATGAAGTTGATTTTGTCTTGACCACGGCCTTGGTCTCGAGTGCGATCGAGTTCGCTTTTGAAAGTCTTCGTCCTGGTTTTTGTCTTGAGACCAAAGGGTTTGATCTTGGTCTTTGCTCTCTTGAAGTTCCGACTCTTGAGGTTTCAAGTCTTGACAACAAGATAGAATAAACTGCTTTTTGAATTTATGATTGCTCGTCACTGCACAGTTGCGCTCTTTTAGATGCAATTATGAACGAAGAATTACGACAAGAGTTACGAAAGTTTGGTGAGACTACAAGCATCAAGGGCGTCAGTCGTACCATAAGAAATCGTAGTCGAGTTGTGAGAATATTTTGGTTGGTGGCATTGCTGGCCTGCTTTTCAATGCTTTTATTTCAAGTTATTACACTCGCAATCAACTACTGCAGCTATGGAGTCACGAATACTTTCCAGTATGTTCCGAGTCAGCCGAATTTTCCGGATGTGACCATCTGCAACCTTGTTCCGATATGGGACGAAAAGCAGTTTTATGATTTATATGATAAATTCTTGAAAAAGATCAAATTTGTTAAGGACCAAGCTCCTGACGAACTAAAGAACAACAATAACTTGTGGAATTTTCTTAAATTGATCGACACGTTTAACGCCAACATTCCATTCGTAGAGGAAATCAACACCGATGAAAATCAGAGCGATTTGATTGTTGATTCATACTTCTACGAATGGGACTTCTTCATGAGATGGAACTGTGGCCACCTTTCAATTTTGAACAAGCCTCTTCAGTTGTGCAGAACCTTCACGCCAAACGACAAAGCAGCGGCAATTTCCGCAACAGTATTTTTAAACGATTTAATGCCAAAACTCATAGATGCTTATCATGACTGGATTAGAGTCTATGCAGGTACCGGAGTCAAAGTAATGATCCACCAGAAAGGAACAAAGCCTCATGAGAGTGCGGCTGTTTTCGTACCACCTGGCACAAGTGTATCTATGGACGTTAAACAAAGCAACATCACAAGATTATCTCATCCCTACGGGGTCTGTAGCGATGGACAACGAATATTTCCGGAAGAGGAAAATTCACCTTCGTACGATCAACGGTTGTGCATCAGTCTGTGCAGACAACGCCAGGTCATAAAAACATGTGGCTGCCTCGATAACTTCGAATATTTTACTGAGGTTGAATTGGAAATGAGTAACTACACTTTCTGCGTCAACATAACAAAACATCTTGAGAATTCACTGATGTATACGGAGCAAGGAGTTTTCACAGAAACCTTTTGGACTGTATTGAACTGTTCCTTTCATTTTTCTCCCAGTGAAGACATATGCGACTGTCCTGACCCGTGTTCCGAAATACAGTATGACATCACTAGTTCATCTGCTCATTGGCCAAACATCCATTATCAACTGGCTTTCTACGATGTCTATATTCACAATGATGTCCGATATCGAGAGAAATTTCAGGTCTACGAAAAGATTCTTAACAACTCTGTTATTCAAAGTGATGCAGAAACCATTGAGGAACTCCGAAAATTAAAGTTGATTCTACAGAACTTTCTGCAGGTCACGGTGAAAATGAGTCGCCATCGAGTACAGTTAGTTACGGACATTCCAGCCGTATCCTTTAATACATTGATGTCAAACCTTGGTGGATCTTTGAATCTTTGGCTTGGTGTATCGATTTTGACGGCGGCTGAAATTATTGAATTGGTCTATTCGTTGGTGAAAATAGCTGCAGCTTGGAATGGGCGTGAAAACCAGGACACACATTTATAAAAGCACTGACATGTGTAGTTAAAGCAGTTGTAAGTATACGTGTATGACAAAGATAGACAAATGATACGAAAGTTTATTTAAACCAACAGCTAGGAGGCTGTAACCAGATAGGCCTAACCTGGTCTAAAGATCACATTGTGAAATCGCATTAGGACTAATGCTAAAATCCTTCCTACATAGCTAGGATCATTTTAGAGGTCCATGCATAATTAACTATATTTGTTCAAAATTATAAATTTCTGTGTTCGACTGCCAAACTCTGATTGTAGGCTATTATATCCGATTGTCTAGCATTGATGCAAGATTTATCCTATAGGGCTATAATGCCTAATGCAATTCATGGCTCTTGTTCGTTCTATGCATTATAGTGAGCTTTATTTCAAAGTAATGCGGTCGTTCATAAATAACTGTTTCAAGAATAAAAGGCCTATTATAGTTACCAGTTCCATGTGCGGTTAATAATCGTTTCACAAATCGTGCAACCCGGTTCTTTGTTATTATATTCCATCGTCGATCAATGCTGTTCCAATACGATTCAGATAACAGTTACTGGTTTCTATAGCTAAGTGACAATGCTCCGAACATTAGGCAGGACTGCATGGTTGCTACCGATCAATGCTACAAAATTCGACAGCATGATAGTACGTTAACAGTCAACAGGTTGATACCTTTAGCCTATCATGAAATTGCACAATGTACGTTCCTAAGGGACTATGCTATTCAGTAACGCTTCGTGTCCGGAATATATATACACAGACAAACGCTTTGCCAGTGCGTGTCACCGCACTGCCCTCCAAGAAACACCGGTCTAGCAATGTTAGCACATGCAACTACATGTATAGATGAGTCAGTGCCGTCCTTCAGTAGCAGAGTGAACCCATCTGTTTCGACAGCATTTCTCAACCATTTTAGCGCGGCGACCCCTTTCTCAACCATTTTAGCGCGGCGACCCCTTGGTGGCATTTTAAAAGTTGTGACGGGCACCCCCACCCCAACAACAAAATCTATTGAGCTACTCTCCCTGGGGTGGGGTTCCAGAGGGAAAATCCGGTCATGCCCCCCCCCCCCCATTTCGAAATATCTCTATTTTTTCCCGGCAATTCTGGCTCGGAAAGTTGATGTGGGCTAAAAAAAAAGGTCGTCAACTTTTTGGCGGGTAAAATGGTATATTTTCTCTGGAATTGGAGGCAAATGACTAAAAAAGTCATGAAATTTTTTGGCGACCAAAATTTTGGCCCCATTTAAAAATTCCTGCACCCGCACTTGCCACATTACACCCCTTCGGACCCTTCCCCCACCCCACCCCACCATACTCCGACCTCCACCGGTACGCCACCCGTGAAATTTCTCCTCCCACCACCAACTCCACCTTCCACTCCAGATTCGACCCGCTTCCGGCCACAACCACACCACAACCCACCACCCACCACCTCACTCCACAACAACCCACCACACTCCGACCTCAGTATTAAGTGTCGCGGGCTTAAATGGCGCCGGTGTAAAGGTTTCAAATTACCCCCTCCTAAACATTACCCCCCGGTAACTTGAAACCGGTTTCAGATTACCCCCCGAAACTAGATTTGCATCGATCATCGCATTTATTGCACTAAAAAATCAGAAAAATCATCCCGCTTCTTGTTTTAGTCTGAAGATTTTCATCTGTCATCCCACTTCGTGGTTTGCTATCAATATTTTGATCCGAAAAAAATAATAGCCTCGAAGCCATTTTCTCCATGTAAACTTCAGCGGCGAATAGTATTTTAGTTACAAATGAAAATATTGATAACAAATCACGAAGTGGGATGACGGATGAAAATCTTCAGACCAAAACAAGAAGCGGGATGAATTTTTTTATATTTTTAGTGCAATAAATGCGATGATTGATGCAATTTACAGTTTGCAGGGGGGTAATGTTTAGGAGGGGGTAATCTGAAACCTTTACACCGGGATGAAGTGTCGCGGGATTAAGTGTCATGGAACCAAATTTTTCTGGCTGTAACGTTTCAGGTGAATAAGTGTGAAAATATGCATGGTAACGGCTGAAAAGTAGCAAAATTGAGGGTTATTGTTCCTCCCACTCTGGCCGCTATGGTGGCAGAGATTCGCGAACCCTACACTGGGTGTCCCATGCCGAGACGGACACAGTAGTGAAGGTTTGTAGTGAAAAGCTGTTGAAATGCATCCCGGACAAATAGACAGACACACGCGTTGCAGAATCTTCTCTTTATTTATATACAGGGTGGGCCATAAAAAGTAACCCCTGCGGTTTTTAGCCCACATCTTGGCCAAACATTAGAATTTTTAAATGAAACTTTTCAGTCTGAAGGCAATTCATATTTACGTGCAATGGTCCAGTTTTAAACATAATATTTCAAACAGAACAAAAGCTAGGCAGGGCGCAGTGTGAGACAAGGGTGGCGCCTTACCTCACAATCAAAGGCTGCAAGAACCCTAGGAGGGCTCTGTGAGTCCATGGTGATCCCAGGCCGCCGTTTAAGTAAGCCTGGTGCCTCCGTTGCCTTGTGGGTGGGTGATCATCACCAAAGGCAAGATCCCCAGCCGAAAACTATGATTGACGTCAGGAAGGGCATCCGGTCGATGCAAACATGCTCCAAATCTTATCGATGGATTCGACTATCACATGGGATCCGGGTGGCTGTCCCCTCTCCAGCGAGGGACTAATACAAGCCAGAATGAAAAGAAGAAAAGAAGAAGAATAAATTTGATCTGATTAGATTGCACCAGAACAGGTCCTTTACCCTGCACTGCACATTCGATAAGACTGTACTGCATAAATTGGATTGAAATGGATTAGAATAGAGCCTTTGAAGGGGCGCTATATAAGTTTTCGGAATGAATTAATGAAAACGCAGATAAGGGCTTTTAAATATACAGCAGTTTGGGAGGTAGGCTGTTTATGAGCATTTCCAGCAGTACCTTAGAGACCATAATGGGTGTCAAACGATTGCAAATGCGTCCTATGATTTGTGTCATCTTGGCAAAAGCTTAAAATATTTTCCTGGTAACTAAAAGCCACAGCCAATTACACAACGACTCTTCCTGGAGCAAATAACGGACTTCGTCTCGTGATGTGGGTCAACCAGTCGGATTGTTACGTGACATCGTCTCCAGCCGTTGGTTTCCGGGTAAGAAAGCAATGTCTTGCTTAGATTAGATTTGTGTGGCAGAGCTGGCTGCTATCACACGCCTCCACAGGTGACGGATAGTAGCCTAGAAAGGTCGCTACTCAGGAACAAACGTTCATGAAATTCCAATCGTCGGTGAAGGGATGAACAGACTGCATCCAGCGTCAACGTAATCGTCTCGAACCAGTCACCAGGAAATGAAGAAACATCAGCAGGCAGAAATCAAAACACACACCACGCTCCAGTCTTCTCTCTGACTCTCTGTGTCTGTCTCTCGCCCTCTGTCTATCCGTCTCTCTGCCTTTTTGTATCTCAGTCTCTCTCTATACCTGTCTGTCTGACTGTAGGCCTATATATCAATGGGTATCGACACTGCTTTGAGAGGGCTTAGTCTAAAGTTTAATGGTAAAAACTTAGCTGAAAATTTCTAAGTAGGGTAGCATCTTATGAGATGGATTCAAAGCTGCAAATGGAGGACAAAAGGTGGGCATCTTATATTGTAAGGCGGAAAGTTTGTCCTTCCATATGTGTGTGACTGTGTGTGTTGACTCTTCGTAACAAAATAGGCTCGGAAATGAAACAGCGTCGGTTTAACGAAAATTTTGCAATATTATTGATTCTTACGGTCTTACCCAAATTATAAGGTCAACGCAATTATTTTCAGCTTTTAGCCTAATTTAAAACCAGAGTTATTAGCGTTTCAATACAGATTTCATCAATAACCGTTCATAGTATGCAGTCCGCATGACGTCATACCCGCCCAGTAATAATTTCCGTAGCGCCCCGCAGGGGCGGGCCACCTTTGGCTTTTTGGGGAAGCGGGGTGTGGTGGAGGGTTGACGAAAACCCGAAATCTAGCGGTCAACGATGGGTACTACAGTGGAGTAGTGTTTAAAACCCTAAATTTCCCGGGCAACGCCGGGTAACACATCTAATATGTTATAGGCGATGAACTGTCTAGCTGGACGAGAGTGCTGTGCTGAGTGCCACAAGGATCAATGCTGGGTCACTGTTGTTTGTAAGCCACTTTTAAATTTGATGAAAACCATTCTCTTTGATAATGGTTTCGTGGTGTCGGGTCGGGAGCGCCTCCGAGGAGTTTCTCTTGAAGTGGCGCTATAAAAATTCAAGATGACGATTATGATTGATTTCTGGTAAAAATTTAAGCTCACACGCCATAGTATCTGCATGGGTCAATGGGCTAACAGAGAAAATCTTCGTCGAAACAGAACATTCGCCTGTATGCGACTGCAAAGGTACGCGAGTTATTAGGTAATGCCACATCATAAACAGGTGCGACGCTTGGCTGTCTGGATAGGCCTATAGAGCCTACAATGCTCACCTGAGGCCGGACTGCAAATGCATCATAACGCATTGCATTTTGATAACACGAAGACACCATGAAGACGCTCAAATGCGCAGGGAACACGGAATCGTTGCAACATGATTTTACAGCATCACGGTATAGAGGGAAATTTAGCTTCGCTAGGTCTCACTCCACATTCAATTAATTAGGCCTGCATGCACGCAGCAATTATTGCTTATGGGGGCAATTCAAAAGGTCATAGAGTACAAGCGCGAGACGTCCAAACGCAAAACTTCCCAACAAAAAGCTTAGAATAATAATAATAATAATAAATCAGCAGATTGTAAGGTTAATTGATACCACATCACAGAATAAGGCTTACAGTCTAACTCTATTCTATATGCATAAAATGGATGATGCTTTGCGATGGTCTCAGATGCTTTCTTTCTGCTCACTGAGAAGCACTTCCTACTGGTCCGTTTAACAAGTGTTGCCTGCAAAGAAATCGTAGTAGATTTAAGGGTGGTGCATTATAAACGCGAGTAAATTTGAATGGAAATATTGCGAATTCAACCGTCGCAGGTCAGTCGACTATTATTTCCCCCCCCCAGGTAGTTCCAATCCATCAGGAAGCAAAAACAGTAATAGTTTCGCCAATCTTCCATTGACGAATTGTCCGCATGCGGCATACCGAAATGACGAGAGATGTCTGGGAGAATTCACCCGAAGGGAATTATTCCTGAGGACATTTCGGGGACGAGAAGTCCACGGGGAATGTCCTGAAAATCATCTACACTGTAATCATTGCAATTATTGTTATTATTATTGTCATTGTTTTTGTTAATGTTAGCACTATTATCAATTTGTATTATTATTATTGTTATTATTATTATTATTATCATATTTTTTTATATTATTATTATTATTCTTATTTTTAGTAGTAGTATTAGTAGTATTAGTAGAAGTAATAGCAGAAGTAGCAGCAGCAGCTGCTGCACCAGTAGTAATAGTAGTAGTAGTTGTAGTATAGTAGTAGTAGTTGTAGCAGTAGTAGTAGTAGTAGTAGTAGTATCAGCAGCAGCAGCAGCAGTAGTAGTAGTAGTAGTAGTAGTAGTAGTAGTAGTAGTAGTAGTAGTAGTAGTAGTAGTAGTAGTAGTAGTAGTAGTGGTAGTAGTAGTGGTAGTAGTAGTAGTAGCAGTAGTAGTAGTAGTAGTAGTAGTAGTAGTAGTAGTAGTAGTAGTAGTAGTAGTAGTGGCAGCAGTAGTAGTAGTAGTTGTAGTAATAGTAGTATAGTAGTAATAATAGTAGTTGTAGTAATAGTAGTATAGTAGTAGTAATAGTAGTAGTTGTAGTAGTAGTAGTAGTAGTAGTAGTAGTAGTAGTAGTAGTAGTAGTAGTAGTAGTAGTAGTAGTAGTAGTAGCAGTAGCAGTAGTGGTGGTGGTGGCGGTGGTGGTGGTGGTGGTGGTGGTGGTGGTGGTGGGGGCGGTGGCGGTGGCGACGGTGGTGGTGGTGTGGTGGTGGTGGTGGTGGTGGTGGTAGTAGTGCTATTATTTTTTGTCATGGTTATCATCCCCATTGCCATCATCATCATAATCATTATTATCATTGCTAATTTTGCAACGCAAGAACATTAACGTTTCCTTGGCACTGGTAAAACAAGGAAGGTCGAATTAAACTAAATATTCAGCATTATGCTACAATTGCGTCGTCAAAACGGAAGTCAAATCGAAAACCGCGAAAATTAGTACAATCGGTATCAAAATTCCTAAGTAAATGCAAAATATCGACAGACGGTCGTCCATTCTATTAAATCTTTTATAACATAAACCAAAATCTCATTTCATGCATTTATGCCTGAGCGTCATTATTTTCATACTTGCTCTCTTTTAGATACAATTATGAGAGAAGAAATGCGACAAGAGTTACGAAAGTTTTTGGAGAGTACAAGCATCAAGGGCGTGAGTCGAACCATAAAAACTCGGAGTCGAGTTGTGAGAATATTTTGGTTGGTGGCATTGCTGTCCTGTTTTTCAATGCTTTTATTCCTTGCCATCAATTACTGCAACTATGGAGTCACGAATACTTTCCAGTATGTTCCAAGTCAGCCGAATCTTCCGGATGTGACCATATGCAACCTTGTTCCGATAACGGATGAAAAGCAGTTTTATGATTTATATGATAAGTTCTTGAAAAAGATCAGATTTATTAAGGACCTATCTCCTGATGAACTAAAGAACGACAATTACTTGTGGAATTTTATTAAATTGATCGACACGTTTAATGCCAACATTCCATTCGTAGAGGAAATCAACACCGATGAAAATCTGAGCGATTTGATTGTTGATTCATACTTCTACGAATGGGACTTTTTCATCAGAAGGGACTGTGGCTACCTTTCAATTTTGAACAAGCCTCTTCAGTTGTGCAGAACCTTCACGCCAAACAACAAAGCAGCGGCAATTTCTGCTATAATATTTCTGAACGATTTAATGCCAAAACTCATAGATGCTTATCATGACTGGATTAGAGTCTATGCAGGTACAGGAGTCAAAGTAATGATCCACCAGAAAGGAACAAAGCCTCATGAGAGTGCGGCTGTTTTCGTACCACCTGGCACAAGTGTATCTATGGACGTTAAACAAAGCAATATCACAAGATTATCTCATCCCTACGGGGACTGTAGCGATAGACAACAGATATTTCCGGAAGAGGAAAATTCACCTTCGTACGACCAACGTCTGTGTATCAGTCTGTGCAGACAACGCCAGGTCATAAAAACATGCGGTTGCCTCGATAACTACGAATATTTTACTGACGTTGAATTGGAAATGAGTAACTACACGTTCTGCGTCAACATAACAAAACATCTTGAGAATTCACTGATGTATACGGAGCAGGGAGTTTTCACAGAAACCTTTTGGACTGTATTGAACTGTTCTTTTCATTTTTCTCCCAGTGAAGACATATGCGACTGTCCTGAACCGTGTTCCGAAATACAGTATGACATCACTAGTTCATCTGCTCATTGGCCAAACATCCATTATCAACTGGCTTTCTTCGATGTCTATATTCACAATGATGTCCGATATCGGGAGAAATTTCAGGCCTACGAAAAGATTCTTAACAACTCTGTCATTCAAAGCGATGCAGAAACGATTGAGGAACTTCGGAAATTAAAGTTGATTGAACAGAACTTTCTGCAGGTCACGGTGAAAATGAGTCGCCATCAAGTACAGTTAGTTACGGACATTCCAGCCGTATCCTTTAATACATTGATGTCAAACCTAGGTGGATCTTTGAATCTTTGGCTTGGTGTATCAATTTTGACGGCGGCTGAAATTATTGATTATTGGTCTATTCGTTAGTGAAAATAGCTGCAGCTTGGAATGGGCGTGAAAACCAGGGCACACATTATTTTATAAAAGCAATTAGGCTACATGTGTAGATGAAGCAGCTGTAGGTATACGTGTATGATACACAAAGGATACGAAAGTTTATTTAAACCAACAGCTAGGAGGATTTTCTGCAATCACTTTATTATTCATGCATTTGTTGGTATGTGCACTTATGTAGGCTATACTTCTGTAGTGGTTTGAAAAGCTTGCTAGTGAACATTGCTGTAAGTCTAAAAGGGAGTGAAAATCAGGACACATAATATATGAAAGCAATGACATGATTGTGTAGTGGAAGGCATAGGTCTATTACAAGGAAATACGACATAGGGGCCGTCCATAAAGTACGTCACGCTCCAGGGGGGAGGGGGTGTAAGAAAGTGTGACAGTTTGTGACAGGGGGAGGGGTCAGGCCATGTGTGACGTCACACATTTATTTTTTAAAATTTTATTTCTAATTCATTTTTTATTTTTTAGTAGAATTTAATATGGACGGCCCCCTATACGGAAGTTTATTAAAACGTTATTGTGTCAACAGATACAGGAGGCTTTCAGCCCTCAATAATAATTCCTATCTATTTCTATAATAGCTTGGAAGCTTGTTTTCAAGCATTCAGCATCGTCCTGAACAATCGTTCTGAACCATTCAGAAACTTGCTCTACCTTTTTTATTCGAATGCTGCTGAGCTAAACGCGCACCAAGATGCGTCGCTAACTTGCATGCATCCAATGACTTCTATGCGTTTCTTGGAATGGATGCATGTATGTATGTATGTATGTATGTATGTATGTATGTATGTATGTATGTATGTATGTATGTATGTATGTATGTGTGTGTGTATGTATGTATGTATGTATGTATGTATGTATGTATGTATGTATGTATGTATGTATGTATGTATGTATGTATGTGTGTATGTATGTATGTATGTATGTATGTATGTATGTATGTATGTATGTATGTGTGTATGTATGTATGTATGTATGTATGTATGTATGTATGTATGTATGTATGTATGTATGTATGTATGTATGTATGTATGTATGTGTGTGTGTGTATGTATGTATGTATGTATGTATGTGTGTATGTATGTATGTATGTATGTTAGTATGTATGTATGTATGTATGTATGTATGTATGTGTGTATGTATGTATGTATGTATGTATGTATGTATGTATCAGCGCATGTTATAGCGCCCCATCAAGAATGCTACTCAGAAGCGCTCCCGACTACAACGCGGCCGCTGCATCGAAGTTTCACCCCTAAGTGTGTGTGTGTATGTATGTATGTATGTATGTATGTATGTATGTATGTATGTATGTATGTATGTATGTATGTATGTATGTGTGTGTGTATGTATGTATGTATGTATGTATGTATGTATGTATGTGTGTATGTATGTATGTATGTATGTATGTATGTATGTATGTATGTATGTATGTATGTATGTATGTGTGTGTATGTATGTATGTATGTATGTATGTATGTATGTATGTATGTATGTATGTATCAGCGCATGTTATAGCGCCCCATCAAGAATGCTACTCAGAAGCGCTCCCGACTACAACGCGGCCGCTGCATCGAAGTTTCACCCCTAAGTGCAAAGCAGGTGCGAGTAAAGGACATGCTCAATTGCTCATGGTCCCTACGAGACGGCTTGAGGTGGATTCGAGCCTGCAACCCTCCGGCTGCAAGGCAACGAACATGCCCACTACACCACCACCACCCCACATGGTGTTTGTACAGCTTATTTTAGCTAAAGTTGTTTTGAAATATTTTTCAGACAAATTATGCTTAATAACTGTTTTAAAGTTTTTTCCAGTCTAGCAGTGTTGTAATATTGTGAATATTGTCGTGCTGTAATATTGTGAATATTATTGTCTACTAATTTTGCTGCTTTCTGATTGGTCTTCACAGATAATTTCTCTTGTCTGCATCCATGTGTTGTTCATAATAATGATTCTGTACACAAAGCTGAACATTTTCTGCCAGGCATTTTGCGTCAATCATATGTTTTGCAAATGTTTAGTAAACGCTTCTTCGACATGCCTCGCAATTTAAAAACTGCGCTAGCCTATCTCTTCTGCTTAAAATGCCAGGTCACGTAGACTTACATTTCACAAAATTCTAAAAACGGGATCGCCGTTCGAATTTTAAATCTTAATCTGAAGAAGGTCTCAATGCTTTGGTCTATTTCGGGGCTCGAATCGGCGACTTTAGGGCTTTGATGGCTGATAAAATACCTCAAACTCTGGAACCAGATAGGCCTTACCAGGCTTACCTAGTCTAAAGATCACATTGTGCAAGCGCATTAGGACTATAATGCTAAAATCCTTCCTACAAAGCTATATACTTAGGATCATTTTAGAGGCCCACGCATAATTAACCATATTTGTTTATAATTAGAAATTTCTATGTTCGACTGCCAAACTCTGATTGTAGGTTATATATCCGATTGTCTAGCGTTGGTGCATGATTTATCCTATAATAGGTCTATGCCTAATGCAATTCACGGCTCTTGTTCGTTTTATGCATTTTAGTGAGGTTTGTTTCTAAGCAATGTGGTCGTTCATAAAGAACTGTTTCTCGAATAAAAGGAATATTATGGTTATCAATCCAAGGACGATTAATAATCGTCTCACAAATCGTGCGACCTAGTTCTTGGTTATTATACTTCATCCTCATTCCTCAATCAATGCTGTTCCAATTTGCTTCAGATAACTGATTTCTAAAGCTAAGTGACAATGCTAACGATGCACCGAACATTAGGCAGAACTGCATGGCTGCTATAAACCGATCAGTGCTGCAAAGTCAACAGACTGATAGTCCGTTAATTTAACAGACAACAGGTTGATACCTTTAGCCTATAATATTATTGCACAATGTACGTTCCTAAGGGACCATTGTATTCAGTAACGCTTCGTGTCCGGAATATATACACAGGCAAACGCTTTGCCAGGACGTGTCTGCAGCGCACTGCATGCCCCCATGAAACACCGGTCTAACAATGTTAGCACATGCAACTACAGATGAGACGTGGTATAAAGTCAGAGTCGTCCTCCACTTGCAAAGTGGACCCATATGCTACGACATGACTGTGGTGAGAGTGTAGGACTTTATTACATTGACAAATGCACCCTGTAAAAAACAGACAAGACCCCAAGACAAAAAGATTCAGCCCTTGGACATTAACTCCCAGATATTACCCATTCAGCGGGTAAATAGCCTATTTCTTAAGTTAATTGTTTGCAGTGCTTCGTCAACTAGTTAACTTGTGTATGACCCTTGACCAGCTTCAATCCAACTTTTATTTAGGCAAAAATTCGTTTATTCAATTCAGCTTCTAAATGAATAGCAACAGCTGCTTTTTAAATCCAACTTTTGCTTAAATAACAAGTTTTTGTCATCAATCCAACTCCAATTAAAACAAAAAGGTTTTCATCAATCCAGCTTCAATTCAAGCAATACCATTTTCATCAATCCAGCTTCCACTTAAGTGAAAATATTTTGTATAAATCCGACTTCGATTTATCGAGAATTCTTTTCATCAATCCAACGTGTGTACGATGAACAGATGTATTTTGAACCTAGGACCACCGTTAGGAAGATTACCACTTATAAATACGCAATTGTTTTACGGGAGAGATTGTTAAGTCCTACCATGGGGCTTTGTCCGGGTTTTTGTCCAGGATGGTTTTGTCCGGGGGTTTTGTTCAGAGGGATTAATGTCCTACACTCTTACCTCGCATTTCGGGTCGGCATTACACGATGCTCATTTCTCATCAGTGTTCGGTAGATGGCGTCCAGCTGCAACTGACGCATTATTTTTAGACCTAAATACTCTTCCTAAAGCAAGTAAGTAAGTAAGTAAGTAAGCAAGCAAATGAGTAAGTAAGTAAATAAGTATAGCCTTCATTACTCCATTGGCAAGCGCACAGTGAAATGAAGAATAAAACAAAGAAGCAATGATAAAAGGCGGGTTTCTATCTGACTATGCTTAAAGCAATATCTAAGTCTACAATAATATGAACCGTTGAAGGCATGATAATAAGCATTTCGGCTTATAGGGCCTACAGCCGGTAAGCATTAGAAACGAGACCATTCAAACACAACAAAACACAACGCAAAGGATGCAGGTAGACTTAACACATTCTTCTGCTCAGTGAAACTGAAAGACTACACTCGCCTGTTAAATAAGTTAGCCTATTCGCTCGACGGAATAATTTGTCGTCTTAAACACCATAATCCTCATGTCACATTGTGATATCTCACTGCGAGCCAGTGGACAGTGCCCCTACAATTTGACGTACATCGGTGTCTATCAGCGTCAGAAATATACATGTACATGTGATGTGTTCTGGAAGGGAATGGGGCACGCAGATAGGGGAGTGGGGCATGCAGGGAGGGAATGGGGCACGCAGGGAGGGGAATGGGGCACGCAAGGAGGGGAATGGGGCACGCATATAGGGGAATGGGGCATGCAGGGAGGGAATGGGGCACGCAGGGAGGGGAATGGAGCGCGCAGGGAGGGAATGGGGCATGCAGAGAGGGGAATGGGGCACGCAGGGAGGGAATGGAGCATGCAAGCGACTCAAGTAGCCTTTGATATTCATATGTCCACCTACGTCACCTTGACGGATTGAATCGTCGGATCTGCTATCAAGGAGAGCGTGGTGGACGACTGAGTAATTGCCGGGAAAAGCATTTTCCCATCTCAGCCTGATAA
Source organism: Lumbricus terrestris (assembly GCA_949752735.1). Taxonomy (NCBI): domain Eukaryota; kingdom Metazoa; phylum Annelida; class Clitellata; order Crassiclitellata; family Lumbricidae; genus Lumbricus; species Lumbricus terrestris. Next base: position 9,473,915 of record OX457051.1, on the reverse strand, counting down.
CCTTCCAAGGCTTCCAACTTCATTTCCGCTTTTCAGTTCGCTTTCTCACCAGACCAACAGACGCTACAGGTCATTGGCAAGGTCACTGTCTATTCCTGGAAATCCCATGTCCTTCGCAGGTCTGTCTTATCCTCTGCCTTAGTTACTAAATTCCAGATAATGGTTAACTTCAGGACAATCCGTATTCATTAAATTTTCTATTCACGGATACCAACGGAATTTGGAAAGACAGGCTCAGTTCAGAAAAACTGGGTAATTTAATTGAAAATAAGACGAATAATTTGTAACCACAACTGATAAGTGTGTGCACGTTAAATTTGAAGTATAATTCCATAGTTCACAGAGTGTGGCATGATATGACATAAACTGACAAATAGAATAAGGAGTGTCGGTGTGAAGTCATTTGAGGAGAAGAGGGGAGGAGAGGGAGACAGAGGAGGCTGTAGGTCTTGATATATGACATAAAAATTACTGACAAATAGAATATGTAGTGCCGGTATGAGAAGAAGAGGGAGAGGAAGAGGAGGAGGAGACAGAGGAGGCTGTGTGTTTCGCATGGAGTGTTGTCCTTATTCACTCTGGCATAAAACGTGGATGTTGAATTGATCCAGAATAAATTTGTATTGTTTCAGTACCAGAGCAAACATTGGCACTGTAACTGTTTCAATTATAAGTTATAACCCTTTCTCATTGACTAAGGAATCCAGCCAGTAGCGTAGCAAGGTCTTGGGGGCCCCTGTGCAGGGCGGAGGTGGTGGGCCCTTAATTGCTTGGAACCCCATTCGATTTCAAACAACAAAGCTGTGCAAAACGCCTGGTTCCTTTACGAAATTTGCATATTTAACACCAAAGTTAAATGAAAATAAACTAACTAGCCACATTTTTATTATTTTAACAAATTTATCTAATGAAACATATTCTTCTCCATATCAGCAGAGAAAAATTGAACTAGAATACCATACAAAGGTAATCACAAAAATTGCTTCATCTTCTGAAGTATGAATCATCAATCACCCATAGGCCCTACTTAAATTCTTCAAGCTGTTGGGTTTCTAACCGTTTGTTGATTAAAAGGGCGGGAAAATGTAACGAACTTGGCAGGTGTGAAATGACTCAATCAAGTCTACGACTAACCTACATGGGGGGGGGGTCTAAATCCGAAAAGCTAAAATGCTCGTTTGCGCACCTTCTCTTGTGCAAAAATATCCACCACTTTTGAGGTGCCAAGCTTGAATCCATTGGTGATGTAACTGCTACCGTAGCCTCTGAAGTTCGAGGCCTACTCGGCTCAGTGTCAATATCCATGTCAACCACCATCTCTGCACTGATCAAACCGGTATTCGATATGTCTGATGTAGTCATCGGTGCAAGCTTGCTCTCCGCAGGCATCATAAATGCGGAATTTGTTTTGCATTTTGACGGTCTTCTTTACCCGTTCTTCTCGTGCTTGTCGCTTAGCAGCGCCACTTAAATAAGACTTAGGCATAACTTGGGGAACAGAAAGAGTGCCATACGAGAGTTAAAAAATATACAATTTCCAAGTAAATATAGCTATCCAGTTAACTTTGATAGATTTCCCATTTTACTACAAAGATAACAAATTTTAAATGCGTCTGCGTAGACCATGACATAATAATGTTTATAGCCTACGCCAGTGTAACTACTTCCGGTCAAACACTGCAAAGAGTAAAGATATGTGTAATAGGGTATACCCTAATCACGGACATTCCGGCTGAAACCCCAAATATTGCTGGGTGTGTACGCTGTAGATGTAGGTTTGAATACATTCTGAATATCCTTAAAGTAAAAAAATTGACTCTGACCCCGGGGGGCCCCTGACAGCCGGGGGCCCTAGTGCACTGCACAGGTTGCACGCCCTATTGCTACGCCACTGAATCCAGCGCATCATTCACTAAGCCAGACGTTCAGGAATCACAATGCTCTAAGCGTACTCTGACATTATTGCTGGGTATATATATATATTCATTCATTCATTCATTCATTCAAGTATTTATATAGCGCCTCTTCAAGGAAACTACTCAGAGGCGCTCCCGACTCCAGTACGGACAAACAGAACAGTTTTTAAGTGCTTATAGAATGTGTCAGAGAGTGATCTAGGGAACAGGCGCAGCTCAAGTGGGAGGGCATTCCATACCACTGGGCCAACCACAGAAAAAGCACGACTCTGCATGATGGAGGTACGAGCAAATGGGACAAAGAGTACTTCCCTAACAGCCGAGCGTAGGGACCGACCAGTCCGAGCACTTAACACAGGCCGACAAAGATCGTATTGACACCGATACAATTTTATATATGTGTGTGTGTGTGTGTGTGTGTGTGTGTGTGTGTGTGTGTGTGTGTGTGTGTGTGTGTGTGTGTGTGTGTGTGTGTGTGTGTGTGTGTGTGTGTGTGTGTGTGTGTGTGTGTGTGTGTGTGTATAGTGGACACTATAGCCAGACTTCGTGATAACCCGAGTTGGTCAATAACCTGTACAATACAAAGCAACAAAATACAACTGTAATTTGCTTATGCCCTACTTTAAAAGTGCAGAACTGCACATTGAAGCCGGGGGCCACTAAGAGCCATAGATAAACCGAGATAGGTAAGTTTTCGGTTCAGATTGAAAGATAATCTTGATAAGAGAGTGCGAACCTGAAGAGGTAGACAGTTCCAGAGGGAGGGACGGGCGAACGGTAGCGTATTGCCTCCCAGTTTTGATTTTTTATCTGTGAGTAACTCTGACTGTCTGGTTCTCCCTCCCTCCGTCTGTCTGTCTCTGTCTCTGTTTCTGGTTCTGTCTCTGTCTGCCTCTGTCTGCCTCTTTTTCTGTTTCTGTTTCTGTTTCTGTTTCTCTCTCTCTCTCTCTCTCTCTCTCTCTCTCTCTCTCTCTCTCTCTCTCTCTCTCTCTCTCTCTCTCTCTCTCTCTCTCTCTCTCTCTCTCTCTCTCTCTCTCTCTCTCTCTCTCTCTCTCTCTCTCTCTCTCTCTCTGTCACTGTCTCTGTCTCTGTCACTGTCTCTTTCTCTGTCTGCCTCTGTCTCTGTCTGCCTGTCTGCCTCTGTCTGTGTCTCTGTTTCTCTCTGTCTCTGTCTCTGTCTCTGTCTCTGTCTCTTTGATCGATCTGTGGATTGCGTTGTCACCTCAAAATTTCGCTATGCATTGACTTATCACTTATGCAGCGTCGCCTTAGTGATCATCTCCAGCCTTCTAATTCCCCCAGTTGACTACGGTTTGGACCTAATAGTTTTCTTGTGTTTCCGGTGTCTTATAAGCCAACCGGGATTTCGAGACAGATTCCGCGAGAATTCACCGCAGTGCGGCACAACACGATACAATAAAATGCGGTACATAAATTTCAGACACCACCTGACAGTACAATATGTAATATCCATACCGTGGTCTCATAAGTGAGGCGCGGTGGTGCAGTGCATGGTCATGTTTGTTGCCTTGCAGCCGGAGGGTTGCCGGTGTAGTGCGATATTTTATCCGGTGTCACGAAATAGAGTATCCCCCGTATTAATTGTATCCCCCCAAATTAAAAAAAGTCGAAAAAACCGCTTCCGTGTATATTTTTCTTTGCAAATTGATTTTCAACTGCTTTGTTTTCAACAATGACACTAACAGGCATGTTTATTCCTACTAGATAATTTGTTTTGCCCTGTTTTTAGAGCACTTAAAACATTTAAAACACTTAAAAACACTTAGAATCACTAAATAAATTCGAGTTGCCTTTATCTGAGCATTGCTTAGGACACTTAAAACAATTAGAGTCACTTTAAATTTTGATTACAGCAAAAAAAAAATTATTATGCGCATTTTTCAAAAAAGGGGATAGAATGGTTTATCCCTCCGGATAGTATCAATCAATCAATCAATCAATTCGCTTTATTGCGAATTGATTGATTGATTGATTGATACTATCCGGAGGGATAAACCGGATATTAAGGTATAGACCGGCTAATTCCAACCGGGGGGATAGCTTTCAGGGGAGATACTCCGTTTCGTGTCACCGGCAACAAAAACGATCCGAAACCTTCTGTCATTGGTCCACGTGACATATGACGTCAGGCAGCAACGTTAGATGCCACGCCTCGTTTTCGTTGACAAATATGATCCGGGTTGCTTGCTTGCGGAAAACAAGAGGCTGGTGGGTTGTTTAGACTTTAGAGTATATTATTAAAATTTAATAGTGTTAAATAACTACATGTACCAGAGTTAAGGGTTGTGGGACAAGAGCCGAGAGATCATGTCGTTTTGAGGATGGATGATCAAAGTGGTTAGTTAGTTGCAGCTGTTTCGATTCACAGAACCTGAAGAGACAGATGTACGTAGGCTCTATATTTGCAGTTCAACGTCACTGTGTGATAACAAAGCTCACTAGCGACGCCCTCCTTCTTTATCCAGGCATGGGACTGACATCTCCAGTGGTGGAGTTAGACAGATGTGTTTGAAATGTATGTTAAAAAATTAAAAATTAAATCCGTTAGACACCCTGTTTTCTTTTATAAAGTTCCTTAATAACGAATCCTGTTCTCATTCAACACCTAGATCCAAAAAAAACTGGTTCAGTACATTGCTCATAAGTGCTGTAATATGCCGAGCAAATTTCTGTCCAGGGTAACGGCCTCTGTTGTCATAGACCCTGGTCAAATCGGATCCATCCATCCATTCAACACCTAATGTATTTGAGCAAAGCTTATTATTAAAGAACTTCAGAAGTGTGCGGTTTTAACTTTTACACGTGATAAAGCAAGGATGTTTTAATGCATTCTGTATAATCACACACAAAAACCACTTTCTAACTTTGAAGACTTGAGATGGACGTGGACTGTTATAGTAGGAGAATTATAGAAAAGTAAGATAGTAGCCTAGTCTGGGGCTGACGTTGATTTATAGAGATTGTGTATACAATCAAGACACTTACGGGGTTCCAAGAAAGACTACAGAGGCTATAAGCCTCACAACCTCTGGCAATTCTCACCACTGGTTCACGAAAGTGAGAATAGAGTATGATCGTGTGGTGTTACATCAATCAATTGCAAGGTTATGACAACTCTACTGCAGTTAGTTCTTATATAGGTTTGTCACCGTTTGTGAGATCGTGAGAAAAAGGTGTTTACGATGAATGACGTGATTTAGTTCATTAGTGTTGTCATAACTTTAATCCACAAACAAACAATCAGACAAAAGCTAAGAGTCACACACAGACAAAAACTTTAAAATAAGATGCCTGTGACATAGGAAGCAGTTAATTTATAAACAATACAATTTTAAATTGCAATTAGTTCATTTTTCGAACGCGGATTTTCCATTCTAAAAATAACATCGCTCCGCAACGGTACTTAACACCGCTTCGTACCTTAGAATGAATAGAATCCCGTTATCTTTTAAACACTTGCATATTCGTAATGTTGCTATCCCACAATCACACTTTCATGCGTGAATTACAATAGGTTTTGCACACCGAGTTATTATGCTGAATATACAGAATATTATTATCATTGTGACCTATTTCTTAGCAATTATAACTTTATAAGAAGCTTTACGATGATTCTTTTCCAATTTCCACTAGGACTTATGCTCGCAACTCTATCCCAAAAAAGCCCTGGATGACTCGGGCACTGGTAAAATCTAGTAATAAGAAAACGAAACTATATAAAAAATTCGTAAAAAATCCAAATGAGGCCAACAAGAGGAAATTCATCCTATACAGAAACAAATTTAAGAAAGTTAAATTGCAAGCCGAAAAAGATTATTATGCATCCGAATTTTTAATCCATAGTAATAGGCTAACCTTAAAAAAACCTGGGGTCTTCTGAGGAGTATACTGGATAGAGATACTAACAGATAAACTGTAATTACTGCATTGAATGTAAATGGTGAACAAATTACTGACCCTCAGACTATAGCAACTAAATTCAATAATTTCTTCACAGGCTTTGCACAATCTCTTGTTAATAAAATACCTGCTGCAACTAATTCTTTTCTCTCCTACTTATCCCAACCCATTCCACATTTTATAGCATTAATCCCTTCTACACCTTGTGAAATAATGAACCTTGCGCATACCATTCGCACTACGCATAGTAAAGGAGTCGATGGAATTGACCCTGCCATAGCCCTATTAACATTGCCTAAAATTGCAATCCCGCTATCAGAGATTGTCAACTGCTCATTTACCACTGGAGTATTCCCCTCCGCATTGAAAACTGCCAAGGTCATACCCATTCATAAAAAGGGCCCGAGGGACAATGTTTCTAACTACAGACCGATTTCTGTACTCCCATTCTTCGCCAAAATATTTGAAAAATTAATGTACGCACGTTTAGATAGTTTTTTATCAAAAGAGAAAGTACTATTTCAGTCTCAGCATGGATTCCAACAGGGTCATTCTACCTACATGCCCCTTCTAAGCATACAAGACAAAATCTCTAATGCAATTGAAAATAACGAATACTCCCTTGGTATCTTCCTTGATGTAGCTAAAGACTTTGATTCTGTAAATCATCATATTTTGATCAAAAAACTTTATAACTATGGAATTAGAGGGGCACAATTACAATGGTTTGTTAGCTATCTTGAAAATCGTTTTCAACTGGTTTCTGTTAACAATTGTACTTCTGATCTACAACTCATTTCTCACGGTGTCCCTCAAGGATCTAATCTTGGACCTCTTTTATTTTTAATCTATATTAATGATTTACCCAATGTATCGCCTTCTGTGTATTTTGTGCTATTTGCTGATGATTCTAACTTATTTCATTCTGATAAATCTATTGATGCCCTGTTCAACACTGTTAATTCTGAGCTTCACCGAGTCGTTGATTGGTTTCGATCTAATAAACTTACTTTAAATTTGGATAAAACCAACTACATCCTCTTCAGATCCCATAAGAAAAAAATATCCCAATGAACTTCCTATTCTACTTATTGAAGGGATTCCTATCACCCAAGTAACATCCACAAAATTTTTGGGCGTATACATTGACCAGCATCTAAATTGGAAGGAACACATCAATAATATCTCTAGCAAAATTGCTAAGACTGTTGGTGTGCTATTTCGCTCATCTAAACTGATTCCTGTCTCTATCCGGTTTATGCTATACTATTCTCTTATTTATCCTTATTTAACCTACTGTAATTTAATTTGGACATCTACTTACAAATCTAATTTTATCAGACTAGTCACCCTTCAAAAATATGCAATCCGTTTTATAGCTAATATTCTTCGCCGAGCCCACACCGCTCTGTATTTCAAGGAATTTGGATTATTAAAGATCGATCAATTTAGGCACTTGCAAATAGGAGAGTTTATGTACCGTTATTACCATGGCCTATTACCACTTGTATTTAATGATTTCTTTAACCTTACCTCTGATCGCCACTCTTATTCAACTAGAAAATTAACTGTTTATGACCTTCCCTACGCACATACTAATACTCGTCGATTCTCTATACAATATACTGGCTCCCAATGTTGGACCTTTCTCCCTACACATCTTCATTCCCTACCTAACACAAGATTATTTAAGCATAAACTTCGCCTTTATCTACTTAACCCTCGTAGTATGTTGGGGTCCATATGGACCCCAAGCGTGTTTTCAATTGAATAAAAATCGATGATGACATGCACTTAAGAAACTGAAATTTTATGACTTTTCATCATATATGGCGAGTAGTAATTCCTGCAAATAATTAATTTCCACACCACTTGTGGGGCCAGATATGAGACAATTATACACATAGGGGGGTTGGGGTCCATATGGACCCCAATGGTAATAATGCAATTGGACACAGCGCAAAGTTCTATTTTGCAACTTAATGCGTGATATTTTACATTGCAGTGTCGTTGGTTCAATTTAAGTCATGTTTTATAAGACTATATTCAGGGCTTAAAGTGTGCCTGGACGGTCATGGACGGAGTCCATGCACTAATTTTAAAATATGAGCGTTGTCCTGCCGCTTATTGGTCAGCACAGACTGCACAGTCTGGAAATGTAAGGGGCGTCCAGGCACTTCTTTTGGAAAGGTAGGTGGCGTCCAAGCACTTATTTTCCCACACTTTAAGCTCCGAATATATTGTTTTATTATTGTCAATTGTGTGCATATGTACGTATTGGTATGCTATTGAAAGACAGGGCTTTCAAAATGTGCTGAAATAGCTTGCTGGTCCAATTGGATTATTGCTGCACGTAATGACAACACTCATTACGGCTTATTGAATCGTTTTCTCTCGCTATAATTATATAAAATCCTGGAATCATTGCTTTGATGACAAGAATGCACGCACTGTAAAAACACATTAATTATAGCACCAATTCATGACGTCTGGTACAAAATGGATTCAAAGACCATATCGGTGGCACTCGGCGCTTTATGCAACACCAAGACGTTATAGTCGATGAGCAGTTGGTTGTTTTTAGAGGACGATGCTCATTTCGTCAGTATATGAAGTCTAGACCTGCCAGGTAGCCTATGGGTTGAAAGTGTGGGTGCCTTGTGACTCATCTACAAGTTATTACTCAATATTCAAGTATAGACTACACTGGTAAAGTTTGCAATCAACGAGAAAAACAGGGTGAAAGAATTATCCGCGATCTAGTTGATGTCATAATTATATCCGTGGCGTATAATGTGACTTCTGACAACTTCTTCACATCAGTCCCTCTAGCTGATAGCTCGACAATTAGGCCTACTGTGGAAGAAAATGATGTTTGTAGGAATAGTAAGGACAATAAAATTTCCATCTCATTGTATTGTCATCATCATCATCAACAACCGAGGGACCAATGCCCGTAGGTGCTCGATGCCGTTCTCGTTATTCCACGCCAGGTTTGTCTGTCCAAGGCAGCGTGTGTTAGGTCCTGTAATGGTGCTCCACACCATTCTGATATGTTATCCAGCCATTCCTTGTGTGGTCGTCCTTTCCTGTTGGATCCCTCCATTCTTCCAAGCACAACTGTCTTGATCTTTCTGCTGCTGTCCATCCTGCATATGTGGCCGAAGAGATCTAGCTTCCTGGTTATTATTTTCTGCATAAGGTTCTCTGTGTGGTCTATTCGCCTATACAGTTCTGCGTTTGTTACTTTCTGCATCCATCCAATTCGCAAGATCTTTCTGTAGCACCTTCTCTCGAAAGCGAGTATTCTTCCTTCTGACTCCTTTGTTATTGTCCACGCTTCACATCCGTAAAGCATGCTGCTGAATACGCAGGTTCTTAGCACTTCCAGTTTTAATTTCAGTTGTATAGATTTGCTCTTCCAGACTTTGTCCATTGCACTCAATGCTGCTGATGCTTTCCCAATCCTTACCCGTAGTTCTGCCTTGCTATCTAGGTCGTATGTGTTGACGCACCCTAAGTAGGTAAAATTTTCTACATTTTCCAGTTTGTTTCCATCTATTTCCATTCTTCTGGGCAGATCTTTTGCTCCAAACACCATTGTCTTACACTTCTCAAAATTCATCTTGAGCCCATATCTTTTCCCTTCATCGTTTAACTCCTGCACTGTGTGTTCTAGTCTCTGTTCGTCGTCAGTAGTATATAATAGTCTGACCCCCCATCGGACTCTGCTTTCCCATCAGACCCCGATTCTAACTCAGACCCTGCTTTCCCATCGGACCTTGCTTCTAACTCAGGCCCTGCTTTCCCATCGGACCTTGTTTCTACCTCAGGGCAAAGTCCAAGCCATTATCTTTTATATCGGTGCAAAGTCCAATCTATTATCTTTAAACTCCAAAGTTCGCGTACGACGGCTATAACTCTGTACAATCCATTATCTTTAACCTCTGTGCAAAGTCCAAACCATTATATTATTCCGAGAAGTCTAATAGTCTTTGAATTCTGTTATTGTAAGAATATTGATCTTTGAATTCTGCTATAATTGTCATACCTAATTCTTCACACAATGATATTCTCCATACCTATTTCACCATCTGTGCATACTCGCGTATGTGCACGATCAAACAAACACTTAGGAGTCTTAGGTAAAGAAAATTTGTAACCTAATATTATTTATATTCATAAAATTCACAATTGCAATAAAATCTAAGTCCTATAACATTTTTAAATTTCCCATCAGTCCACATTTTTTTACTATTCTCAGCCCATTTTGCTATGCACAGCAATCAACAACACAAATTTTTCATCTTCCATTTGCAATGAGAACTGACGCTATTCATGTGAAAATTTCAACTTGTAATTTTACCAGGCATTTATATAAGACTTTATTTCATTTATAAAACAACACATGCATTTTCCTTTTAAACTTTATTCTTAAACATTACAAACAAATTTATGAACCAAATAGTCATTAAGACCAGTGTCAAGAGTTAACATATTCGCTACAGCATTAATATTTCTACCTCTAGCTCTATGCAAGGAATACAATATGCAATAATGTCCACAAAAACGACTAACTATACTTTGTAATTGTCTATCTGTAAAAATCCAACGTTTACAATGTCTATGTAAAAATGTTCTGAAAGATGCTTCTGGAGGATTGCCCAATGAATCAAAGTATTCTCCGTACGATGAGTTCTCCAAGTAAAGAACGATCCAGTGTATCCCAGGATTTCCGTATGTATCAGTATTGCAAACAAGTATTGAAGGGCGACTGGTGTCTACGATTGATGGTAGGCGATCGCTTGCAAAGACACCAAGAAACATAGGGCGACACTTTGCATCATTTCGCAGTATCGTCTCTATAGTAATTCCGTCCATCTCAATTAGTGTAGTCGAAAATTACGTTCCTCGATCGATCTATTTCAAGAATATTTTCAAACTCGGCAAATGCAATAACATTAATTGTCGCTGGCAACGCTTGTGCAAATTTCATATCAAGACGAATGTTTCCCGGCTTTATAAGATTGAAGTGTCCACCTTCTGCCAAGTCGGGTGTTAAATCAAACGCATACAAAGCGTAGCCGCCTGAAAAATCCTCTCTCGCTATTTGATTTCCCTCATCTCTCATCCATTTTCCAGTGCCCATAAACAGCGAAGCGTAAGCGTTCACAAACTGATTATTAGCAAAATTCGTTTCCAGAGGCTTTATAGATTGCTGCTGCCCGTCCAAGTACACTTTTAGTTGAGATAGATTCATGTGCTTGAAGTTGAATGGATTCTTCGTGTAGCTTCCGTTAAACGCATCGTTGTCAACACATCCGATAACTATTCTCGTAGGGATCTGTCCAGAGAAAAGACTTTCCTGTGTCGCATCCAAATTTCCTCTCGGCACTGTGAAAGTTTTGCAAATTGCTCTTCGAATTGGAAATTTCAAATTGCCAATCTCCAACGCTTTCGCATGAGCGAGAAATACAGACGGACTAAGCTTTACTTTTCTAACATCATATAGCTTACATTCCAAAATTTTTACTTTGTAGGTGGCACCCTGAGTTGACGACATCAAGCAGAATGGATCTTTATTTCTTACGAGGCGTATTTTTATATTAATATCGTTGGGTAGAAATCGTTCTTGGAAGAAGAAGTCGCTGTGAATTCCGCCTACCATATCCACGACTCGGCCTTCGTCGGTCAGCGCACTACGTTTCTGAAATCCAAGATTTGCAATGTTGGCATCGTGCGGATTGGCATCTTCCAAATGTCTTGCAGTATCCTTGTAGTAGAGAGCCGAAGTGAGCTGCGAGCATTTGGCCGTATCGCCATAGCTAAGAATTGTTTCCAAATAGCTACGATATGCGTACGTGTTGTTGGAAGAAGTAACCAATGTATCATTTAACGTGATGTCGACTTCCGAAAAAAGACTATGCAAGAATAAATTTATCGGACCGACGTGGTCGCCAGCATCAGTCGGATCGTTATTCGCTCTAACTATAGCAGCCCTAACATATAATTGCGTATTGGACAAGTCCAAGTAGTCTTGTCCAGCACCTGTTATACTAAATTCTATAGGTGTGCCTTGCGAAATGGTAGCTATTGGATTATACTCTACGTATGAACCAGTTTCAATACTGGTCTGAGTAGGAGGCACGCTAAACAGATCCAATTCGCTCTTTGTGCATTCGCACGATTGAGGATGAATGAATGCCATATCTAAAGTTTGCCGAATATATCTTCCTTGCTTCTTTTGAGATTTCTTTTCAGCGATCTCTTACGTCTCTTCCTGACGCCTTCGCCCTGCATATTGAAATCTTTGGAAGATGTAAATGCTTTTATACCTTCGGGCACACGTTTTTTACTGGACTCCATAAATTGTTCACCATCAGCTACGTCATTAGCAATCTGCAGACCTGTTCTCAAAACCTGCTTTCCCAAAGCTTTGGCGCCAGTCTGAATAAGAGGCCATGCATTTCTAAAAAGTCCACTAAGAAAACTACCCAATCCATGCCCACGCTGCATTCGTGCTCCTTGAAAGACTGGCATACCACTGCCACTCTGTTGGACATAGTAATTCTCATAGTCCTGTCGACTCGCATCGCAGCAGAAATGACGTTTCATTGTAAGAGGTAAGGAATCTTGCGGTGTCTAAAGTGAAGCGTTACAATCGCCTTCCCGTATTCGAATGGAACAGGTTTTCCTGTGTCGCTCCTTATATCCACTTCGATAGAGTCGAAATTCTTCTGCTGCAGCGGGACGTAGAGTGGCTTTTCGTAGACCATACGAACATGTATCGCCGCTATTGCCGGACACGTTAACGATTCTTAGCAAGGGTGCTTTTGTATCTCCTACAGGAATCTGTTCTAGTACATTACAATAAACGTACAATGCAGAAAATCCTCGATTGACATCGCCAGCCTGCGAAGCTCTAAAATCGAACGTGTAATCGATCTCGTCGTCGTAGTTGGTAATGGGATTCTGACGAACGCCAACGCCCATCATGTCACACAAGGCTGGCGAGAAGTGAATACTAGCACCGTTGTTTATGTGTCCACATAGTCGATTCGTGATAGGATTGTATTTAAAACTTGGAAATGCATTCAAATCTGAGTCGTCCGCTACATCTTTTATAAGTTCATTTATGGAATTGGCGAGATCGGTCAAGTTTTCGTAAAATCCTGCTGGCACATTTAATGTCTTTTGCAAGGAATTCGGTAGAATGTCGCCATTGTCATCTGTCTTCATGTGCAAATACGTAATTCTACCTTCATATCTTTGCAGATTGAACCACGTGTGAGGATAATGTATTTCGGCCAAAGCAACTTCCCAATCACCGGTCAAGGAAACGGCATTTTCCAATCTTGTAGTATACCGAGCGACAGTATTATTGGGATAATATTGCATGGAGTTGTTGCTCGGTAGGGTAAGGAAAAAGTGTGCCATTCTCAATTTTGCACTCTGAAATAATACTGTAGGACTGATGAAATAATATTGTAGGACTGATGAAATATGTCTTTACGATTTACAATTTGTAAGAACAAATTTATGTCAAGAGATAATGTTTTTTACTCTGTCTGAAATGAAGTGTCACAATCGACTTCCCGTACTCGAATGGTATTGAATTGCCATTGACGCTCCTCATATCTATTTCTATCGAATCAAATGACTTCTGCTGGAGTGGAACGTACATAACTTTTCTGTATACTATATTCACACGTTCGCCACCTTTACCCAATACGTGAACGATTCGGAGTAAGGGCGCTTTGATATGGCCAATATGAGTGTGTTCCAACAGGTTACAATATACGTATATGGATGAAAATTCGTCATTTAGATTGCAGAACTTTTCAGACACCCATTTGAAATCTTTGACAAGCTCCCACGATCTATAATAATCCTCGCAATAGTTGAAGTTTTTAATAGTGCCTTCTTCTTCGTCTTCATTCTTTGTACCCACAATATTGCTCAACGTTGATGATAATTGCACACTGGCACCAATGTTTATTTCGCCTTCGACTCTATTCGTTATGCGATTGTACTTAAATTTCGGAAATTTAGTAAACGAAAAATCGTCTGCAGCTTCCTTTATCTTCTCGTTTATAGCCTGTACAAGATCGGTCATACTTTCGTAATATCCTGTAGATAATTCCATCGTCTTGCTTTCTGATCCCCAAAAGCGCTCATCGGGTTTTCTCTTAGGAGTTTGAAAATATGCAAATTCACAATCGCCGCCTTCTAAATTGTTCCACGAGTGAGGATAATGTATTTCGTACAAGCCAACTTCCCAATCACCTGTCAAGGAAACTGCGTTTGCCAATCTTGTAGTATAACGCGCGACAGTATTATTGGGATAATATTGCATGGAGCTGTTGCTGGGTAGGGTAAGGAAAAAGTGCGCCATCCTCATCAATATATTTTTTCATTATGACATGTTCAGTTGTTAGGTGTTGAATATATCCTGAGTCCACGAATTAAAATTGTCATCATACCCTTTCCATTTGACATAGTATTCTGTCCTACCACGTCGTTTACGCGTTTTTAGAATTTTGTCTATGCTATACACATCGTCTTCCTTTAATATTCTTTGCAATTCCAATTCGTAGAATTTACCCTTTACAATAATACCATTTAAATCTTCTACTTCATATGTTACCGGATCAGAAGGTATTCTTGCAATGATCTTAAAAATTTCTTCAGACCAAGAGGGAAGATATCCCTTTTTAAATGCAATTCTAGCTTTGGCAATTCTCACTTTGTCATCAACATTATATTTCCAATTTGGCGGTCTTTTCTTTTCGCCGTACAATCGTTTTCTAATATCATTCTCATTTTCACTAGTCACATCGCTAGGACACATATCTATGCTCCTATGTTTCGTGTTATTGTATGAATGGACAAGATCCTTTAAAATATCCGCATAACGATAAGTTTTCTTATGTGTAAAATATTTCCACATTTTCGTTTTAAGGGTACGATTAAATCTTTCTACTACAGATGCCTTTATGTCACTATTTTCTGACGTGTAAAAGCGAATGGTATTTTTACGCAGCATAGCTTGAAAAGTTCTATTAAGAAATTCTGTTCCCTTATCAGTCTGCAAATGTGCCGGCTGTCTATCTACCAGTATGGACGAAAAGGCCTCAGTCAGGTCTGCGCCAGATTTTGTTTTCAATGGTATTGCCCAAGCATGTTTCGAAAACACATCTATACATGTTAAAATATATTTATTTTTATCGTTGTTCTTTGACAATGAAGAAAGATCTGCCAAGTCCGCTTGCCACAGATCGTCTATTCCTACAGTAAAAGTCTTTCTACGTCTAAAATTAAGTCTTACAGGTTTATGCAATGTATAAGCGTCTTGTTTTAAGAGCCAATTTTTAACGTCTTTATTTTTAAATTTTCCTTTAAGTTGTCTTTGAAATGTAGATACGCCTCCGAAACTGCCAGCTTCTTTAGGATCGAAGTAGGATTCCATTAGTATGTTATCCAAGACGGTTCTTTCTCATGTCTTGCACGTTTGGCACTCGGAGTAAATGACTGCGTTTCTTCGAAGGTGCCATTAATATATTTCCAGCGGTCTTGATTTCCAATAAGTTCACGAGGAATATTGGCATCTTTCAAAGCATCAGCCAGTTGCATCCAGCCGGTGGGGGGTGAAGCCGTTGATCTTTTCCTGAGTAGGTCGTTTACCAAGTCCACCACGTGCGTTTTAGGAATGGTGCCATTCTTCACAAAGAGTTCTCCTTTAGAAGACCAAGATACATCGGGGTTGCTTTTAATGTGTGACAGCAACCTAGAGGCCTGCGTTTTCCATTTCTTGGGAACCGTTTCCAAGACTTGGGACTCTATACTATTCGATTTGAGCGGCTGAGATTTCACATCGTCCGCGTCAATGTCTTTCGTTTCGAATTTGGTAAGTACAGTAGGTTTATCAATGTTCAAATAACGACTCAAACTATTGGAGTATAGTTTGGCTTTATCGTCGTCTGCTATATTCCGATGCAGTATATCGTACATCTGAGTATCCAATTTGGATAAGGTCTTGTCCAACATAGTTTCCTTCCATTTTTCGATTTGACGAGGTTCTACTAAGACCATCTTTTTTGTATGTTCCATGCTATATTTTATTACTTAGCAGCGTGCCCAGGAAGGAAAGTACTGGAGTAAGTAGCGCGCCTATGAAGCCACCTGTTTGTACTATACGCTTCTTAATTTTTACATGAGTTTTCTTCGAAGCTAATTTTCTTAGCTTGTGTTTGAAACGACCAAGTCTGCTCTTCTGAGCTTTTTCCAAAGGTACATGCCCTTTTAAAATGTTGAGAGCGCACTCGCAAAGACAATATATCAGTGAATTGTTACAATCTTTCAGAATTCTTTTCCTCACTTTGGATGACGATACTTTAAGCAATCTGAGTTTCTCAAATTTCTCCTCCAGTGGCTGCGACATTTTCAGCGAATGAAGGTTCGAGCGAGTACAGTGCTTTATATTCACTTTCTTACGTAGACATAGTGCGTCTCCCCAGGGAAAATGTTTGTTCTTAACCTACAACGTTCATCAGTCTCTGGTTTCAGATCCACCAATAGGTATCCGAACGGCCCCATGGTTGCATCGCAGAATGCTTCTATCATGAAATTCGATTTTCCGGGGAACATCTGTCTGGCCAAATTTGCTATTTGCGTGGAATCTCTGACATTTTTGAAGAGAACAAAGTAATGTGCGTTCAGACTTATGGTTCTCGTATGTTTTCCGCTGTAGAAGAGATTTTGGGTTAGGTATAAAATGGAAACATTCATATGATGACTTATCTTTGTAAAAAGTTTGGTTACTCGCTCGTCCGTTTCGCTCATAAGATCGTCCAATATCAGAAGCGTTTTCTGCTTACCATCGAAAATACTCAAGTCGGGTAATCCTTCATGAAATTGAATATTTGAATATTTGTCGAATATTTTTTGATATATTCCATAGCACCAAATAATTTTTTCTATAGCAGGTTTGACCATATAATCCAAATGGTCTATAAAGCGTAAAGTGAATTGCGTTTTACCACATCCTGAGGGACCGCTAACAATAGTAGAGAATGGATGTTGCCATGTCGGATCCATATTGAAGAGTGAGTCTTTGTCGAATTGCAATAAAGTTTTATGCCATGAATATTCTGACTGTTCCCAATATGCGTTCTTTGCATTGAGGACATTCTATAGCTTCATCTGCACATGGGTCACACATATTTACATGTCTGCATGGAAGTAGCAGTGCTTCCACTTGTTTATTTTTACATACGACACAAGTAACTGCTTTTTTGAGTTTTTCATTTTCCGTTTTCAGTCTCATGAGTCGATATTTCGTAGATTTCTCATTCTCCGTGCGCTCATCAATTCCACAAATGGTACATTCGCACTTGTAGTTGCCAAACACATCCATTTCACATTTAGAATTTGAAGGACACATATTTGCTAAGCAATTATTCTTAAAGAAGTGATATAGAAAACAGAAATTTGCATTTTTAATAGTGCAAATGTATTGGACATGTGTTTGATTCTATTTTTAGATTATTCACTAGATGCTGTTGTGCGCAAGTGTGTGTGTGTGTGTGTGTGTGTTTGTGTGTGTGTGTGTGTGTGTGTGTGTGTGTGTGTGTGTGTGTGTGTGTGTGTGTGTGTGTGTGTGTGTGTGTGTGCGAATTAGGTATAGAAATGCTATTGTACGAAATATTAGGTATGATACTGGCAGAATAAGATAGTGGTTTGCACTTTGCACTGAGTTATAAACAAACACGCGAACTTTGAGGTTTAAAGATAATGGATTGGACTTTGCACCGTGTTTACCGATAATGGATTGGACTTTGCCCTGAGGTAGAAACAAGGTCCGATGGGAACGCAGGGCCTGAGTTAGAAGCAGAGTCCGATGGGAAAGCAGGGTCTGAGTTAGAATCAGGGTCTGATGGGAAAGCAGAGTCCGATGGGGGGGGCAGACTATTATATACTACTGTCGTCATCTATCAAATCGATGTCGTCCGCAAAGCAAAGGTTGTTTATTTTTGTTCCACTGACTGTTACTCCACCTTCATTCTCATTTTCCCTGATCTTGTCCAGCACCCTCTCCAAGAGTGTGATAAAGATGTCCGGTGACAGTGGGTCGCCCTGCCTTGTGCCTCTATTGGTGCAAAACCAGGGCCCATTTTCTCCACACACTCTAACTGATGCTTTTGCGTTGCTGTTGACCTCCTTTATTATTCGTACTAGCTTGCTATCTACTCCATACGATTTTAAGACTGCCCACGTGACGTTTTGGTCAATGCTGTCAAATGCCTTCATTGTATTGTAACATTCAACAAAGCCACAGGAATTGTGATTTTTTGTTAGAAAGCAAAGCAACAATCTCTGTCCGGGTGGCCGGACAATTCGGATCCGGATAATTCAACATAATTATACATCTGGGTGATGGAGATGGGTATGAAAATTTGGCTTAAAAGTGCAATCCCATCACCAATTTTGGCAGCTACGAATTGTGCTATCCGAATTGTCCACTATGAATTGTCCAAGCCCAAATTGTCTGCGCCCGAATTTTATCCGAAATGACCGTCTTCGAATTGGCCGCTACTAATTGTGCCTTCCGAAGTGTCCAGATCCGAATTATCCGGTACCAAATTGTCGAGCTCCGAATTTCCGCTCCGAATTGCGCACTCCGAATTGTCCAGGTCCAAATTGTCCAGCCAGAATTTTACCCGAAATGACTGTCTTCAAATTTGCCACTACGAGTTGTGCCTTCCGAAATGGCCAGATCCGAATTATCCAGATCCAAATTTCCGCTACAAATTGTCCACTCCGAATTGTCCACTCCGAATTGTCCTGGTTCAAATTGTCCGCGCCAGAATTTTGCTCGAAATGACCTATTCGAATTGGTTGCTACGGATTAATTGTGCCTTCCCAAATGTCCAGCTCCGAATTATCGAGCTCCGAATTGTCAGCTCCGAATTGTCCGGTTCCAAATTGTTCGGCTCCGAATTGTCCGGGTGCCCACGGCCGCTTGTACAATTGTTTCTGCACAACTCTGTATAAAAAAAGCAGTTGGTATTAACATTGGGGTCCATATGGACCCCAACACCCTAAGTGTGAATAGCTTAGCGACATACTACGAGGGTTAAAACACTTCCTGATATGTAATGGCTATGGTTTCTGCTCAGTGGTTTCGCCAAGCCCTTAGTTAAGTCTTTAGTTAAGTCATTAGTTAAGAGTTATTTTTCTCGTTATATACAGAAATGTCGATTGCTTAAAAAAGATTTTCTCTCTCCCTCATAATTTTTTTTATTCCTACAATTGAATGTTCTGTCATATTTTTCTTTTATATTTTACATGAATTATGGGTGGCCCTATTAGCGGGATTTTCCATCCTTTCTGGGTCTCCCCTTCTTCACCAAATTTATGTTAATGTATTATTCAATGCCATTATTGTATCATGTTTGTTTGTTGTTTTGGTTGAGGAAAAAAATAAAAATAAAAAAAATAAAAAAATAATATTATATTATATCATATCATGTTATGTTATGTTATGTCATGTCATGTCATGTTATATCATATCATATCATATAATATTATATTATATTACATTATATTATATTATATCATAATCATGTTATGTTATGTTATGTTACGCTATGTTTTGTCATGTCATGTCATGTTATGTCATACCATATCATATAATATTATTATATTATATTATATTACATCATATTGCATTACATTATATTATATTATATTATACTATATTATATTATATTATATTGCATTAAATTACTTTATATTATATCATATCATATCATATCACATCATATCATATCGCATTATAGCATAATTGTATTGAGTTGCATTGCACTGCACTGCAATGCAACGTAATGTATTAAATTCGAGGTGATTAAATTAGATTGGACTATAAAAAGAAGAGATTAGATTGGACTATGACATGACATGACATGACATAACATAGCATAACATAACATTCCTATGGTTTCAACAGAACATTTTTGCTTACACCTGTGTGACATGGATCGTTGACTGAAATGTAAATGTAATTTAGGGGCCAGGTTGATATAAGCTCTTAACTTGTTCCAGGTTTCCTGTTGCTTAGAGACCCTTCTCTATCCACTACTTGTACCAATGTTCTTTTTGCTTCTTTGGCAATAAATAAATAATAAATAAATAATAAATAAAAAGAATAGATTAAATTGGGCTATATTATAAAAGATCAGATTATATTAGATTATAATATAAAGATTAGATCAGGGTGAGAATTGCCGGGGGGGTTGGGGGGTTTCGACCCCCCCCCCAGTCTTTCTTAGAGCCCCATGTTAAAGTATGTTTTTTACACTCCAATTCCAAGTGGATAATGGTCCAACCCCTCCAGTTATTTTTCCACAATTCTCACACTGGATTAGATGAGATTAGATCAGATTATAATTCATTAGATTGGATTAGATTCTAATACATTAGATTAGATTATACTATAGTAGATTAGATTAGAATTATAGTACATTAGATAGATTGGATTAGATTATAATGGATTAGTCTATAATAGATTGGATAGATTAGATTAGCTTCGATTATAATAGGTTGGATTGGATTTTAATGGATTATATGAGATTAGATTAGATTATATCAGAACGGTTCTTTAACTTCCACATTCGTTAAAACATTTGCAGGTCGCTACGCAGGAACAGACGTTCATAAAATTCCAAGCATCGATGATGATATGAACAGACGACATCCAACGACAACGCGATTGGCTCGAACTGTTGCACCATTCACCAGGAAATGAAGAAACATCAGCAGGCAGAAGTCACACCACACAC
This sequence comes from Lumbricus terrestris, assembly GCA_949752735.1. Classification (NCBI taxonomy): domain Eukaryota; kingdom Metazoa; phylum Annelida; class Clitellata; order Crassiclitellata; family Lumbricidae; genus Lumbricus; species Lumbricus terrestris. Next base: position 9,453,238 of record OX457051.1, on the reverse strand, counting down.
GCTCCTTTCTTCTATCTGACTATCTCTATCTTTCTGTCTGTCTGTCTTTGTCACTGTCTCTGTCTCTGACTGTCTCTCTCTGTCTCTCTCTCCATGTCTCTCACTGTCCGCCTCTCTGTCTCTGTCTCTGTCTCTGTCTCTCTCTCTCTCTCTTTCTCTCTCTCTGTCTCGGTCTTCCTCTCAGTCTCTGTCTCCGCCTCTTTCTCTGTATCTGTCTCTGTTTCTGACATTATTGTCTCTCACTGTCCATATCGCTCTGTCTCAATCTCTGTCTCTTTTTTTGTATCTGTCTCTGTCTGTTTGGTCTGTCTGTCTCTCTTTCTCGCCCACTCATCACATAATCTTTGGTCGTCCTCTACCCTGCATCCGGGTTATTATTCGCTTTGAAACCTTGACCAGGGCGAGTCAGTATTGCCGTTTAGGGTGTCGTAATTGCATTATGCGCATCTCATCTTCTCCACATACGACACGTGTGGGATGTCGGACAAGAGCAAGGTTTGTAGAGGTCGAGGCATGGAGGAAAGGAAGGATAGGCAGAAAAGCATAGAGGAAGGGTGGTGGTGGTGGAGGTGGTAGTGGTGGTGGTGTGGGCTGCAGTGGTGGCGGTGGTAGTGGTGGCGGCGGTGATGGTGACGGTGGTGATGGTGATGGTGGTGGTGGTGGTGGTGGTGGTGGTGGTGGTGGTGGTAGCGGTGGTGATGATGATGATGATGATGATGATGATGATGATGATGATGATGATGATGATGATGATGATGATGATGATGACGATGATGATGATGATAATGAAAAAAGGAAGCAGCATAGAAGAGATCAAAGAATATGACGATGTGTGTGTGTGTGTTTGCGTGTGCGTGCGTCAAGCAATGAAGCTGGAAAGCGATAATGAGTCGACAAGAGACATGGAAAGCAATCAAGGACGAAAGCAGAGAACCTCCAAGACGTCTCAAGAGCACTGATTAGTTAAAGTAATATGTACATTTATAATTAAACACAAAACCACTTGTACAATGTACACATGACTATGTATACATCGCCTATAGCTTTTAAAATAGTGCACGCACACGACACTGTCGATCCGCTCAATGTGGAATTATACGCATGCAAAAATTGTTCTATTTATTTACAAAAGTAAAAACAGTGCATGCCATAATATTCCCAAGTAGGCCTATACACACGTTCGAACGTATAGTCTATATGTAATTATATATTTTTTCATTGTCTTTTCTATTTTTTCATCTCCACAATTCATCATTTTCACCTTCTTCATAATCTGTCCATGTCATAAGTTCAAATAATATAATTATACATATTATAATATATATGTATATACACACATCCTTATATATACATAAACCGACGCGCTCTTTTATATGCAATATATATATTTATTATTCATACATTATATAAAAGAATGTGTCCGTGTATGTGTATATAAGTGTGTGTATATATATGTACATAATTTTATATATGTATTAGGGTGGTTCTAAAAAATAGAAGTGGTTTAAATTTGTTCTCCAACCCACCATTTGGTGACGCCAGGTGTTAGTAAGTCACAGTTAAAAAATTATAAGAAAATGTTAATTTTTAGGACTGGCGCGGAGCTGACGAAATTTCATAATTTCCTAATGGGTTTCATCAAACTTATCAAGACCACGGCACACGGCAGTGTTAGTAATAAATGCATACTAGTCAACAAATTCTGAGGTATGCAATTTAATTAATTTTCTAAATAGGCCTAATGTTACTACAGTCATGTCGGAATGAGTAAGTTTTTTTGTAGATTTAAGACATTGGCTGCAAAAATTAGAAGACAACAATGTCATGAAAATGTATCCGAGAATATCAACATTTTCCGATGAATTTGTCAGTTATTCGATTTCTACCAACTAGATGGTTGCCGTCTTGGTTGGCTCATAGCATTGCCTGTTGTGTTTCCCTACGACCTGTAGCCAGAACACTGCCTTTGTTCTGCACTTTGTGCTGGCGAAGAGTTCAATTTTTGAACTGAAGTGTCTACTCAACTTCAGCGATAGCCTACAGTTAACCACTTTAACGGATTTGAGAATCACAAGGCTCTTTTATTACATTCGAGCTCCAATAATTATATGGGTTTAGATCATGCTGTGAAAAATCGTCAAACAGTTCCAAAGAGTTGAAGAATGTCATGAGTGATTTAACGACGGAAATATAATATTGTGGAGTCCTGTTTTGCTACAGGTTCAGGGAATGGTGGGATTCGTTCTAATGATCTCACAGAACCTGAATTTTCGTTTAGGGCCATTGCCATGAGTCTCTTCTCATCCACTTAAAAATGATCGTCAAAAACGCAAGCCCAACCAGCAACTCAGGCAAGTCCTAGTAGTGAAAACTAAACGTGTTTGTGGCAACCTTAGCAACGTCCCTGTTCTTGTCGGTGGACAGCATGGATAACAAATTCGTGTCATTTTTTGGGAGAAACTGTTGACGCTGCGCTCTGGAAAGAGTAGGCCTACTTGGTATTATAATATTACTAGATGTGTAACCCGGCGTTGCCCGGGAAATTTAGGGTATTAAACACCACTCCCCTATGGTACCCAACGTTGACCGCTAAATTTCGAGTTTTCGCCAACCCTCTACCCCACCCCGCTTCCCCAAAAAGCCAAACGTAACACGCCCCGCTAGGGAAATTATTACTGGGCTTGTATGACGTCATTCGGGCTGTAGACTCTTTTACTGAAGCTCGATACTGTTTACCAACGCGTGAGCTATGAAATCTGTTTTAAAACGCTTCTGTCTTAAAACGCTAATAACTCGAGTTCTAAAGTGAAATTTCGGGTTTTAAACACTTCCCCACTCTGGTACCCATCGTTGACTGCTAAATTTCGGGTTTTCGCCAACCATCCACCCCACCTCGCTTCTCCAAAAAGCCAAACGTAACCCGTCCCTGCGGGGCGCTACGGATATTATTACTGGGCGGGTATGACGTCATGCGGAGTAGAATCTTCACCAAAGTGCCAGCGTTATCATTTATTGATGAAATCTGTCTTAAAACGCAAATATTTCTTGTTTTAAAGTGAGTTAAAACCTGAAAATAGTTGATCTGACCTTATAATTTGGGTAAGAATCGATTGCAAGAATTTTTATAAACCGACGCTGTTTCATTTCCGAGCCTATTCTGCAGGGGAGAGTCAAAAAGCGTCAAAAAGCGTACAAACAAATAAACAAACAAACAAACATATGGAATTTCTGCCTTATAATATAGATGTGAGTCACAAAGGGTAACACTTCCTTCAGATGCTTCCAGACTTGTTTGCTAAATGAAAGACACGAGACTTCCGTGATTTCGTTGATACTGGCAGCAGACCGTGTCAAGGTTCACATTGTGAGAGGAACATCCACATGTTAAATGTGTAAATGGCTCTGACCATCATAAAGCCCGACGCACAGCTGCTGGATAGCGATGTGGTGGAATGTCACCGAGAAAAATGGCAGATAGCTCAAGAAGTTTATCAGTAATCATCACCGTAAACTCAATAACCTCGTCCTTCCATGGGACCTGGTCGTCATCTGCTCATCCTCTGTGGGTGTGGAAAAGGTGGCCTAATATATAATGGGCCGGAAATCTTCAAAGCGACTTGATTGCTCCATATTGGAAAAACCTGGATGTATCATAGGGACCTAAGACCTTCTCCAACATGATTTCAGAATTGTTGTGGTGGCATGCTAAATTTAGGAGTACTCAACCTAATTCTCTTTCCGACAATGAGCACACGCCATTTTCGGAAGTCTGAAAAATTTAGCGGCACTACCAACTAAACAACTTGGAGTAGCAGCTTGACTTGGTACTTTAGTGTTTAGCCTTTGTTTTCCCGCAGCACATTTCATTCAGGACTGCATCTTTTGCGTGTCGATGCTTATCAGGCTAAGCACCGTCTTATCTGCGTGCGCTCTGCCTCCCACTTTTCTCTTGCATAGGCCTCCGCGCACTGCACTCTGCTGTTAGTGGTGACTAAATGGTTACTTTCACTCTTACTTTGACAATGCAGATTCATTCCATCTCTGTGGTTGATCCAACAACCTGGAGCTTGATTATTCGACACCTTTCAGACTGTTTTCAGTTTCAAAAACGGTCGAACACTGGTTTTCGCTTGATCTTGGCCGGGAGCGCCTCTGAGTAGCCATCCTGAAGGGGCGATATATAAATTCTGATTGATTGAATGATTGAATGACTGATTGATTTACTGTCCAAGACAAATTTTATACTAAAAAGTAAGTAGCAAAATAGTTCATTATATATTCATTGGTAAGAAATTACCGGAATATGCGCAATCATCTAAACTTCAACTAGTTCGCGCCAGTCCTAAATACGTTTGGAATCTGAAAATATTTTGGATAAAGAGTCTCTATAAGACGTATCACCAAATGGTGGGTTGGAGAATAAAGAAGAAACAACTTCAAAAGTTACCATTGTCGATGGAACCACCCTAATATGTATATCATATATATATATATATATATATATATATATATATATAATTTGAATATATGATATGGACCGAAGAAGTAAACGAAGATATAATGGTCGCGTGTGAGCTGTGACTTCCCTGCTAAGCGCTCCCCCTGTTGTCAACAACGTCCAATTATATATATATATATATATATATATATATATACCTTGACGTTGTGGATATTCATGCTCCCCACCCTGCGTCACCTCTCTTCCTTGCTCTTGCATATAAGCACACAGTCGAGCGCTATATAATTGGAAGTGCGTCTTTACGGGATTTGTAGATTCTCGTTAACGCACCACTGGCGGCCATATTGTTGGCGTTAGTTGGCGGAAGACCTCTTCGAGCATAAAGCGAAGAAAAACTAATACACCGTGGAACATATAATTATTATGGTGTTTACTCGGCTCAGTGGCAGGCATCTGTTGCATATATATTTATAGTAATACTAGCTGTGGTATCCGGCGTTGCCCGGGAAATTTAGGATTTGACTCGCCCCTGTCACAACCCCACCACACCACAACCACCACACCCCACTACACTCCGACCTACACCGGCACGCCACCCGAGAAATTTGGGTTTTCGGGAAAATCTCCTCGTCCCAGCCCCTGACCACTTCCACCCCCACCTCCACCCCAACCCTCCCACCCCAACCCTCCACCTCCCACCCCTTCCACCACCCTTCCACCCCCACCCCACCTATGTATGTATGTATGTATGTATGTATGTATGTATGTATGTATGTATGTATGTATGTATGTATGTATGTATGTATGTATGTATGTATGTATGTATGTATGTATGTATGTATTTATGTATGTATGTATGTTAGGGTGGCCCTTAAAAATGAAAGTTAAAAATAATCTGCTGGCACCCCTCCAATCTATTTCAATTATGAAGAAAATAATTTGTGCAAAAAATCTTTGCAATAGGGCGATATTTAGGGGTGCCCCCCGAGCTCTCAAGTTTCAATAATGTACGAGTAAACTTCCAAATTATAATTGGAATCGCAAACTGAAATTTTCAGTTCTTCAATACATTCTGTCGACCTACAATGCAATGCATCAACATTTAATATTTAGTACTTACTTACTTATTAAAATTACGTGAGCTCTAAAATTTTAGTCACTGTACAATTTCAAATATATGTTTGATCAACGTTTGTTGTCTGGTTGAAAAAAGGTGGCAATATTTTATGAAGAGTTGTTTAATACAAGGAAAGTCATTTGATTTTAGTCTACTATTGGAAACATAGGCCTACATTGTCAGACATAGTAAATACGAAATATTAAAAATAATTATTCATAATTAATTATGCAAACGCGAGGGAAAACAAGTTTCTATCTACTTGGCTCTTGTGAGCCTGAAATTCTTGGAGCAAAGTTGCCATCGTATCGTCAAACTTTTGGATACTTCATGCATCTACTCAAAGTTGGCAAGCAGACAGTCCGTTATTCCAGTCAACAGGCTATAGAAAAAGCCACTCTATTTTGGAACCGAGCTGGTATACCTGTAAGAGGTAAAAAGCATTGTATTGACAAGTTGGAGTCGGTGTTCGTGGAATGGAAAGGACTTCAAAAGCATAGACACCGAACAGCTACAGCTCACACGATTAAGGAGGAGAAAGTTATTGAGAGACTAGATGACCTGTTTGATATTGCCCATGCACACGCTCTCACAATGATCTCCATTCCTGAAGACAGAGACTTTCTACTCTCTCAAAGGCAGAAGGGACGTCCAGGTTCAGTTGGTGCAGCTGACATGGTGGATATGCGTCGAAGACAGCGTGCACAGGAACGGAAGGAACTGGAACAGATGCGCAAAAAAGAGCACAGGAAGAGCTCGCGGCGTGTACAACCCAGTTAGTACTGTTACCGATTCCTGTTCAAGTGATGAAGAATCAAGTGATGAAAGTGGTGGGCCTGATGTTGGATGTAAAGGAAACATAACCTGCGGCACTAACACTAGTAAAAATGAAGCAACTGCGCCCAAACGAGCCAGAATCAATATTTTGTCTCCTGGTCTGACATCGGCTTTGGACAGAACAAAGATTTCGTCAAGAAATGCTACATTCATTCTTAGCGAAGTGGCTTCCAGCCTTGGCTGTGACGTCAAGACTTTGAATATCAACCCAAATTCCATTCAACGAGCCAGGGCGAGCAACAGAACCACCAAATCAAACAGCCTTCAATCCGAATTTTCCGCCTTAGTTCCTTTAACCGTTCATTGGGACGGCAAGTTTCTGAAAGATTTGACATCACGCGAACATGTTGACCGTCTTCCAGTTCTGATCTCAGGTGTAGGAATTGAACAGTTACTGGGCATTCCAAAACTATCCTCAGGACCAGGCTCAGCTCAAGCATCTGCAGTCGTTCAGTGTTTGAGAGAGTGGAATGTTCAAGATCAGCTTGTTGCTTTTCGCTTTGACACCACAGCCAGCAACACAGGTCATCGCTCAGGTGCATATTTCCTAATAGAGCAAGCATTGAATAAAGATCTCCTTTTCCTGGCATGTCGACACCATGTTATGTAACTAATTGTTGGGGCTGCATTCGGAAAAACTTCCATTGGAACTTCTACTGGACCTGATGTTCTTCTTTTCAAGAGGCTTCGAGACCACTGGAAATTCATTGAAAGCGACAAATTTCAGGTAGCCTCGTCAGATCCTTTGGTGGAATCATTGGTGGCCCCACAGGGGCCCACACCGTTCTGATATATTGGAGTTTGCTCATAGACATTTAGCAACTGCACAGCCACGAGGCTCCTTTGAATGACTTCACTCTCATGGCAAACCTTCTCACATATCCACATACTACAATTTCTTCTGCTACAAGCAAGAAGCTAGGGCTTCATCTCTGGTATTTGTCTGAAGACCTTATTGGGCTTGCTCTTTTGATTCAAGGGTATCCAATGACTACAAGAAGCTAATGATTTCTGCCATGGAAGAAGTAGCCCCAGATCATCCGCCTAAATGACCCAGTGTGAAGTCAGATGCATTTCTTGGCACCAGAGGTCTGAAACAATTCTGTACAATTAACTCCAATAAACTGTTCCAGGTGCTTGGTCTGCGTGGACTATCTGAGATGATGCTTTCCAAAGATCCTGCTCTTTGGGAAGAGCATGAAGCATTTCGAGAAGCACAAGCTGTGCTCAAAGGGTTGGCTGTCTGTCGTCATTGATAAAGCTGAACGAGTTGTGGCACTCATCCAGGACTTAAATAAAAAGCTAACAAAAGATGAGGATCAGCTTCAATTTCTCCTGCAGGTTGTCAGTGAACATTGACGGCAGTTCCCTGACTGTACGAAAAGAAATCTCGTGTCAAATTAGTAGAAAGCAGTGATTCCTGCATTTTATTGTCCTGTAATGATCATTTACTTCTGTGACCAGCGGAACAGTGAACAATAACTGAATTATAATTGAACAGTAAACACTTGTTTCATTGGCATTGCTGCATCACTTGAGTGTATTTTAGTCATCTCTGTACAATTCTGAGTGACAGTGTGTTGAGTATAGTTTGGTTGAAATTGTATGATTCAATCGATCAAATTTGCATTAAAGAATAAATTTCGGCGCTCGAGGGGCACCCCTAAATGTTTTGCAATTCCAAAATCCTTTTCAACATAATGTTATTTCTATAATTGGCATGGATTGAAAGGGTGCCAGACAAAATTTTACGATTTTTATTTTTTGGCTGTATGCTAAGGGCCACCCTAATGTATGTATGTATGTATGCATGCATGCATGCATGCATGTATGTATGTATGCATGCATGCATGCATGCATGTATGTATGTATGTATGTATGTATGTATGTATGTATGTATGTATGTATGTATGTATGTATGTATGTATGTATGTATGTATGTATGTATTTATTTATGTATGTATGTATGTATGTATGTATGTATGTATGTATGTATGTATGTATGTATGTATGCATGCATGCATGCATGCATGCATGCATGCATGTATGTATGTATGTATGTATGTATGTATGTATGTATGTATGTATGTATGCATGTATGTATGTATGTATGCATGTATGTATGTATGTATGTATGTATGTATGTATTATTTACGTACGTATGTATGTATGTATGAAAATATATACGCACTGTGTATTGTTGTTAACATAGGCGGTTTTGTGCGACGCAATTATTATGGAAAACAAAAAGTAGCAGTAAAAAATTAATAGGAAGCTTCTTTTTCCACGTAGCAAGTACCCCCTCTTGCCCCTATGTGCGGGCGCCCGTAATGGTTTGGAAAATCATATATATATATATATATATATACCCTCGGTTGGTTAAAGGGTTAAACGAAACGGTGACACCAGACCAAATAACGAAACCAATTTCAATTGAACCTGACCACATTATAGTTAGAGGTTTATTTAAAATCATTCGTCGATAGAGAATCGAAGCATGACCGCGAGAGACCTACGAAAACATGTCATCCGTTACCTACATTCTTTCTCACAACGGCATCGAAGCTCACTATATATTGTGACACACATCTACATGCACTGTGTGGCTGCACAGAACCAGTTATCTAACATATGACTCACAAATCGTAACAAGCTTCAGAGAATCAGAGATATCTAACAACATGCACACGTACATACATGTATAGTCTACACAGGCACGGCTACAGAAATATACATACAGTATTGCAAACACAATGCATAATAAATGGAGAAAAATCTATAAAATGCTCGAGAGCCAGGGTGCATCCGAGAGTAAAAGCTGGAAACAATTATTGCACCGTAGTTGAACATTTATTAGCACCTGAATAATCTGCTTAGAACCGGAAATCTCGTCAACCGGGGACTTTTACGACAATCATTTCTGGCATCAGTTGACGCCTTGACGCCTTGATGTCTTGATGCCAAGACGCGTTGATGCCTTGATGCCATGTCATTGTGCCACGACGCCTTGATGCATTGATGTCTTGATGCCTTGATGCCATGCAAAACTGCTTGATGCCACGACGCCCTGATGCCTTGATGCCACGACACCTTGATGCCTTGACGCATTGACGCCTTGATGCTTTGATGTCTTTATGCCTTGATGCCAAAACACCTTGATGCCTTGATGCCATGACGCCTTGATGCCTTGATGTCACGACGCCTTGATGCCTTGATGCCACGACGCGTTGATGCCACGACGCCTTGATGCCCTGATGTCACGACGCCTTGATGCCACGACATCTTGATGCCTTGACGCCGTCACGCCTTGATGCCTTGATGCCAAAACGTTTTGATGCCCTGTACATTAGTCACGGACGTGAGGGAAGCAGAGGAAAAAGCGGCTTCGCCATCTGCTTCCCTTGCCAACTCTTATTGCCTTCCTTCCTGCCAATTAAAATAATGAACACTATCTTGTATATGCATAATAATTATATGCAACGAAAAGCCTTATGACGTCTGAACATAATTGCATACGCATTGCATAATGTGAAACTGGGAAATTTACATTTTAGAAACGTCTGTGAAGAATTATACAACAAGTTTTTAATTATCCGCTTTGTAATTTAGATTTTAAAATTTTAAAATGCATTTTGCATTTTAAAGATCTTGCAACAGAGTTGAACCGTGGCCATTGTGTGTTGTCCTCTTCTTTCAAGAATGTTTGCGGGCGACACCCATACATATCATTTACTACACTAAGTCACTTTGTTTGGTATACGTGGTTTAAGAAATCCAAGCTGTGCTGGGTATCGCAGCAGGCTGCTTCTTTTGAACATTGGAGAAGTTACGTTTTCTCTGAAGAAGAAGTAGTAAGAGTTGCTCGCTCAACTGCCTTCTTGGTGTTAAAGATGGCGTTTTCTACTTTTCGGTGATGGTCTTTCTACATTCGCTTGTTGAATAAAGTGCGTTTTGCGCTAATCTTGTTTATTTGTCCCTAGAGAATTAAGGGCGGATGGCTGAATGGATGGATGCATGGATGGATGGATGGATGGATGGATGGATGGATGGATGGATGGATGAATGGATGGATGGATGGATAGAAGGATGGATAGAAGGATGGTTGGATGAATGGATGGATGGATGGACGGACGGATGGATAGAAGGATGGATGGACGGACGGATGGATGAATGGATGGATGGATGAATGGATGCTTGGATGGATGGATGGACGGATGGATGGATGGATAGATGGATAAATGGATGGATGGATAAATGGATGGATGAATGATGGATGGACGGACGGATGGATGAATGGATGGATGTATGAATGGATGGATGGATGGATGGATGGAGGGAGAGAGGGATGGATTGAAGGATGATTGGATGGATGGATGGATGGATGGATGGATGGACGGATGGATGAATGGATGAATGGACGGATGAATGGATGCTTAGATGAATAATTATCCAGACAGACAGACAGATTGCATGGTTTGTATGGACAGTTGTTCTGCCTCTGGTCTGTCTGATTCGGATCTTCTCCTACAATCTCTGCATAGACATTGGACAATTCATAGATGTAAAAAACGACGAAAATAAAAACACGAAAAAACGTCGTTTTTGGAAAAGATAAAAATCGAACAAAAAACGACAAAAAACCGAAACGGAAAATAATTTACCTTTGTTACATCTGAAACTTCATTTTAAGCTTTAAAATCTTGCTTATAATTATGCAATTTAACTTAATCTGCAAATAACACAACTCTATTATTTGACTAAAATTAATTTATATAGGTAACATTAATCTACCACAGTTTTTTTCTTATATCTTTGGTCCAATAAGAAATTCAGAAAAATCAAAGGTATTGAAATCTTTTCAAATTTAAATTGTGAACGTAAGTCCACATACGTTCATGCTGATCGACATAACGCAATTAAAATCTAATCAGAAGCAAAGACCATAGATGTGTACTAAATTATATATTGTACATTTGTATTTAAAATTGTTACTTGTAAATATTGATTATAGGCTCAAGAATTTTATATCAGAATAACTCTTACAAATTTCATTTCTTGTAGGGACTTACTACCGGTACATGTATTTCTCAAATGAGGACTTAAACAATTACATAATGACACTATAGTTATATGAATCCTGGAGAGTACGGCGAAACGTATGGAATATCAGATAAAAAATTAAATTAGGGAAAATAATAATAGACAGTAAAAAATAAATAAAGTTACATAAAAATTGAAAAAACACTAAAAAACGATGCAAAAAGTAAAAAACCAAAAAAAGACTTTTTATGGGGGGGGAATAAAAAACGGAAAAACTTTTTTACAACTATGTGACAATCCCTCAGACTTGACTCTGCGGGTGAGTACGGTAATACCAAGCGCTTACGATTACGAATGTGAGTACAACACTATGCAGTTTGTCTAGAGCTATATAAAGCCAGCGTCGAGCGAAGAGCCGACTTCCAGGCCACGTTTCATCAATCGAACGAACACAAAGCAAGTGTGAACAGGTGTTGGTGAGGCCGACAGTCGCACGATTCCGTGATGGATCAAAAGGATTCTGGAGTCGGAGGCAGAGAAGGTTACCCCTCCCACCCTCTGCAGAAGGCAGGGCGAGAATGCTTTCGGCAAACTTCTATTCAGCAACAGTCAGGCCGCTACTTCCGACAAACAATTCGGCATCCACTCTGCCTTGACACAAAGACAAACAGTCATGTGTATTGACGTAGTTTCCGCCGATTCGCGTATTTCGGTTCTATTTGCCCTGTCGTAATGATGATAATAATAATAACGTGCATTTTCGAGCACACTCTAGAATGCGAGGCAAGATGCATGGCTTTACTGCAGATGTTTTGATTCAAGTACCTTGCAACGAGTGTAATCTGTGACAGGTAATTCTGATAGAAGAAAGTGTATGGCGATGTCATCACAGAGTTGTCTGTGATGACAATTCATGTTATAGTATGCCACATTTGCATCATATTAAATGATATTACATTGCATCACACTACTCACCTACTATTACATTATAACACACGAGATTACGTTCCATCGCATAACATTGCATTGGATCATAAGGAATGCGTTAAATAAGGCCACATTGCATTACACAAGACAACATTATACCACATGAAATTATATTACCTAACCTAAACCCATGTTGCATCGCATTAGGTTACATTACATCACATCAGATCACATCACACAACTTTACATTGCATTTCGCATGACAGCCTGTTGCGACATATCATGCACATAAGGTGTTTGCAACGAGATAACCCAACCAGACACCACGGGTTATTGTGTGGCCCCACGATTCCGTGAATCTTTGTCTCAAGGTTGACTGTCAGTGACCGCATCGAATAACAGTACAACTAAACATGAACTGAGGTGATGAGAAGGTTCCATAATAATAATGCTTCCTTTCGAAGGATCTCCCTCTCAATGGTTCTCATGTCTTTCCTGCAGCAAACGACAACTTTAAATCAAACTCCAGTCAGTCGTTTTGAATATCAGAAGTGAACAGGCGGAAGACCATTAGCGACACGAATCATCAAGAAGAGAGTCACAGTGTGGGCAAGATCTGTTGATAGACTCCTTTCTTCTTTCGAGTGGTACCGTCAGAATCCACTTGTTAGTAATACAAAAGCGCTGTATAAACGATCGGCAAAAGCACTCGAGTTGCAAGATCTTTATGGCGGAATCTGACCTACTTGTTTTAATTAGGCTGTCAGCCATGCGCATTGCGCACTGTATATGTATATACTTGCCTCATCAGGTTTTCAATCAGAATTCGTTTCGATCAAAGCTTAGTACGTAGATGTCACATCGAGATCACGAACAAATGCACAACATACACGTTTCGACGATGTTTCGGTTACTATATAAAGAGCCGTTTTACGATGAAACCGTATTGCAATGAGTTTATTTACTAAGGCAGTGTTGAGATCACTTCTATATCTTCAACGGTGCTGTAGTCTATAAGAATAAAATAATATTCACGTTGTATATGCTGAGGGGCATTATAATGAGTATAAGTTGTATAAACAATGCAGTGGGCATCCAGGTTGGCAGAGCTGTGAGCCATATACTCATAGATCACTGAAGGCTATATCCTATCCTATTCCCCGGGGCGTATCACGTCGATCAGGCGCTTATTTCCTTTTCGTGGAAAAAGGAATCAATGCAGCGTCGAAGAAAATATTCCAAGGTCATGAACGCGTGCCATGTGCGTCGCAGAACTTAGCTCTAACTCCGAGATAAACCCGCAAATAAATTATCATCAGTGAATAATTAAAATTAATTACTAATTTTCGCATTATTCGGCTCATTAAGTAAATTCGTTTCTCTTCTTTAAGACCTCTGAGCTAACAATAAACGGGTCTCAAGGTGTTTTGAATGGACTCCTGTTCAATAGACTATACGCAGTCAACTCTTCAAGACAAGTCTTCTAACCAGGTCATAGCCAAGACTGTCATACAAGTATTATAACCAGTGCAGAAGTCGATTTATATCTCAAATAAATATTCTAATGTGAAAACAATTCTGACAGCACATTGACAAGGCAGCTGCTAGAGAAAATACCTGTTACTAGGGTTTTTGTCTGGGATTGCCCAGCTGTGGCACCTCCACTCAAATTTCTGTGTCACTTTACGCCCGTAAGAAGTTGAGGATTATTAATAAGAATAATTAAAATTTGTTTTAAGTTCACTTTAAGAATTTTGGCATGGCCTATTCTTAGTCACTAAAATACGAAACATTATTTTTCATAAGAACTAAATATTTTCCGAATAATGGCCTATTTTTTACGTCCTTTCCATTGCGTGAGCTTAAACTTGTAATTGTTTGTCTGTCTGTCTGTCTTTAGCCTCTTCGATCCAAATGTATCTCTCCTCTGTCGTCTTCAATGGCTCAATCATAATATGACGTTGTCTTAGACAGGCTTGACTATAAAATTATAGTCAAGCCTGTCTAAGACATAAAGTTTTCAATGAAGGTTGTTCGTGGTCTTCCGCGAGCTGTTGTGCCCTGCATTTATCTCATTTTCCAAACAGTTTCCACTTTCCTCATGATGCTACCAAATTTATTCATTTTCCCTGTCTTAATGTTGCTTGAAAGCTGACGTTCTGTGCCAATTTGTTCCAGTACTCAGTTATTGGTTTACTTTGCAACTCATTAAATTCTTAGTATCTGCCTCAGTACTTTCAATTCAAGTCCATTTATCCTTATCTCATCAGATTTCTTGATGGTCCATTCTTCACAACCATAAGTTGCAACTGGTCATATCATTCTTACTTTTGTTGTTACCGGTATGTCATGGCTTCTCCATGTGTTTTTCAATATTACCATGATTCCATTGCCTTTGTTCAATCTAGCTAGAATTTCCTTACTACATTTTCCATTCCTTGTGATCACGGATCCAAGGTAAACAAATGTATTAACTTGTCCAGTTATTCGCCTCTGAATTTTTACACAACAGGTAACACAATTCATTCCATCACCTTTGTTTTGTCGCAATTAATGAACAATCCAAATTTCCTCCTAACATTATCAAGGCGGTCAACCAATTTCTGCAATTCAGCCACTGAACTGGCACATAGGACAATCTCATCTGCATATCTAAGATTGGAGACTTTCCTACCAACGATTTTTTTTATCCCTCCTTTATAACTCTCCAGAGTTTATCTCATGACCATCTCAGCTATGATACTAAACAAATATGGTGAGAGGACACAGCCCTGTCTGACCTCTTTTCTTATGTGAAACCATCGTGATTGTGAGCATGCTATTCTTACTTTAGCAAGTTGATTCTAATAAAGTTTCCGGATTAGGGGAGAGTTGCCATGAATGGACCACCTAAGGCAAACTTAGGTGTGCTGCATAAATGCTACTGAATTTCCAACAGGAAAGCATGTCATATGCTTGGTTGATTGTTCATCTATGTTATTAATAAGCAAAAAACAGAAAATATTCGTGGATTTATGAGAAATAACTAAACAAATAGGTACCCCTAAAAAGTCCAATCAAGGCAACCTGTTTCCTTGAATGGACCGCATGGTGTCCTTGATTGGACCATTTGCCCTGAATGGGACACAATATTTTAAAGACGTTTTTAGAAGGTAATTTTACCCAAAAAGCAAGGGAAACGCTTTAAAACACTTAGTGTCTAACCATACAGTTAAAAATATCAATGCAGTAGCTTAAATCAACTTAATATATGACTGGCATAACCTCTGCCTGCAGACCAATTAGGAGTACTTTGCCATAACAACCAGTGCAGGTCTAAATATACATGTAGCCTAGACTATAATTATAGGTCTCTATATAGTGAAATAATATGACCTAGCTAATACTGGGAATAAATGATTGTGAAGTCTTACATTAGTACTCAGTTAAATCTATTTGAGTATATCTAATACAAGAAGAATTGCGCGCAGTTCGCACAGAGGAACATTATCTTCATCTATGATAGCAGTGTATTCATTCATTCATTCATTCAAGTATTTATATAGCGCCGCTTCAAGGAAACTACTCAGAGGCGCTCCCGACTCCAGTACGGACAAACAGAACAGTTTTTAAGTGCTTATAGAATGTGTCAGAGAGTGATCTAGGGAACAGGCGCAGCTCAAGTGGGAGGGCATTCCATACCACTGGGCCAACCACAGAAAAAGCACGACTCTGCATGATGGAGGTACGAGCAAATGGGACAAAGAGTACTTCCCTAACAGTCGAGCGTAGGGACCGACCAGTCCGAGCACCTAACACAGGCCGACAAAGATCGAGTAGGTAAGATGGAGCAAGACCTAGCTGGCAGCGCCATATTAAGGACGAGATTCTGTATTCGATGCGCTGACGGACTGGGAGCCAATGCAGAACCTCCAGCATGTAATTTGTAACATGACCAAATTTGGGCAGATGACCAATGAGGCGTGCTGCAGCGCGCAGAATACGGTCAAGAGAAGATAATCGACCAGATGGTAAACCAGCATAAAGGGATAGGCAATAGTCAAGACGAGCTGAGACAAAGGAATGTACAAGCGTAGTTGCAGCACCAGTTGAGAGAGAGCGAGCGACAGTGCGAAGCTGGCGCAGCTGATAGAAACAGGAGCGACTGAGACGATTAATGTGAGGTACAAAAGTAAGTTCCTGGTCTAGCACAACACCAAGGTCACGGACTGAGGTGGAGAAAGTATAGTCGGGAAATTCAGCAGAGAGGTGAATCAGATCAAGCTTAGACAGCTGCTGCCTGGAGCCCAGCCAAATGAATTTAGTCTTAGCAGGGTTTAGTCTAAGACGGTTTGATGCCATCCATGCTCTCAGGGCAATGAGCACCTGACTCATAGCCCTAACTTCAGAGCAAACTGTTGTGAAACTATTAGGCCTAAGCCTACAATTGACATTTATTGCATATTTTGAAATTATTCGTTCTATGCTTGTCAGAAGCACTGCCAAATCCCATGCCACACTGTCGACTATTGTTCCATAAAACATACACCAAAAGAGGGTATTGTAATTGGTTAAAGAATCCCAACCATGGTACCGGTGTCCTTAAATGGACCACACCCAATAACATTGCAAGTACTGGTGTCCTTAAATGGACCGCACCTAAATTATCGGTCCAATCAAGGAGACTTAATGTGGTCCATTTCAGGCAACAAGGACTACTTCTACTCACACTGTCATAGTTTAACAGGTGTCAGTCTTAGCGCTAAATCGAGTATTGTTGCTTATGCATGAAACCTAGCTGTGATAAAAACAAACCTGACTGCAATTTTGAAAGCTTTCCTAAATTGCCTGCACTCATTGTCAGGTAGGGCAAAAATTAGATCAAAACTACGTGAAAGATAGTTTTTACCGCAACTAAATAAATGTTTAGAATTCCGTAAAACTGATTGTGGCGGTACAATCAATATTCAATTGCGCAAGAATACAACATTTGAAAACGAAGCAAAAAATGCGTCTAGGGTGTTAAATGGCTGCGGTCCAATTAAGGCAACGGTCCATTCTAGGCAACTCTCCCCTACATTGATGACGTGGACTGGATATACCATGTCAATCATGGCCAACCAAAGTTTACTATGTGGGATTGTTATTAGCAATTAAAAATTCAGAGAATAAAGGAGTATTGTCACGTCACCACTTCAATTGTGAAACATGTCTATTGTTATGCAAGCTGTCTTTGAGGATACGGATCTAAATTTAGAGAACAAAGTGACCAATAATTGTGA
>OX457051.1:9428097-9430597 GCA_949752735.1 Lumbricus terrestris | reverse complement strand
AATTTCATTTCGGTCAAATTTGGTGTCAGATGGAGTTGACGTCTTAACGTCAGTCATGTGACAGATTGTTTTCGTCGTGGGTGGTCGGTTTCCTTGACCTGCTTTTCTATCCACACATTATTTTGTTCATTCGTGAATGTCCATGATATATGCAACATTCTTTTCACCTCGACGTGTAGAACGCAGAAATCGATCAAGTCTTTTGACGTGACGTTTTGTTCAGCTGTGTGAAGGTCAGTGTTGAGCGTTTATCAATTTGATGCAAGTTGACAATGTTTTGTTACAGGAAGGAAAAACTATTCACAAAAGATGATTTTTATCATATCATCAGCCCTCTTTTGTTAGGTCATAGGCCTACATATATGTATACATTTACCTGTATGAAATATACATGCATTCATATAAACATAGCCTACATGCCTGCAAGCCTGGCAAACCCCACATATTCCTTTGTCACAGCTCGTATTGACTAAGCTTATTGCCTTTCCCTTTAGTCTGGTTTACCATCTAGTCGGCTATCTTCCATTGACCGTATTCTTCGCACTGCACCGCGCCTTATTGGTCAAATGCATGCTCAAATTTAGTCTCGTTTCTAATAATTTAATGTACATGCTGGAAGTTCTCCACTGTCCGTCAGCGTGTTCAAAACAGTCTCTTCCTTGGTATGGCGATGGTCATATCAGCAATGGTCACAATGTATCAAGTTGATCAGTAATTGAAGCAATTCATATTACTGCGATGGAGTCAACCGATTAGATGACCGATATCAAACGAAAAACGTGACACGTCGAGAATGAAATCGAGGAGAAATGCGCTGCGTAGCTGAAAAGAGCCATCAGCAGAACGAGTTGCGCATCTAAAGTAGGCCTAGTGTATATGCCTGCTAAAATAATTATTATCCCACACACTGTAGTCTATAATATACTGTATATAAAAGATCATACATATAATGCACAGTCATAGGCGCAATCACGTCCTAAAAGTTGGGGTGGACCATAATGAATCACGTCCTAAAAGTTGGGGGGGACCTTAATACTAAAGTTAGGGGACCACTCAAAAGTTGGGGGACGCGTCCCGTGGGTCCCATAGGGTGGTTGCGCCTATGTGCACAGTGAAATGAATACAATAATTATAATATATTTACAATTTTTCTTTAAAGAAAAGCTTGGAAACGCACAGCGCTGTACATGTACATTGTACAAGTTATGCAGTGATCTTAATTCACATCAAATTTAACAGTAAGCTTACTAACAGAACAGACAGCATACAATAATATACACGGCGCTAATAATTAGCGCCGTGTATATTATTGTATGCTGTCTGTTCTGTTAGTAAGCCTACAAAGCATGTCCGCCCTACTGTAACAGGTCGCGAACTCTGTACCTCTCGCTGTCCATGCCAGCGTGTTATGCAATGCGCTACCGGGCCCCCTATAAGGACCTATATATATATATATATATATATATATAATTATATTTTAATGAGTTATATATTGATATTCAATTATACATATGCATGTAAGAGCCGACTTTGAAGTCAACACACCGCCAGATGACGCTATATATGATGTATCAGTGACTTTACATCTATTGACCTCAAGTGCTGACCAGCCTTCTCCCTCACCAACCGTCCTTCTCAATCCATCAAGCACAGTACTGCGGACAAGGGAGTCATATCCAGGCAGGGTACTATAATATCAAGAAATCATATCCAGGCAGGGTACAATAATATCAGGGAATCATATCCAGGCAGGGTACTATAATATCAGGGAATCATATCCAGGCAGGATACTATAATATCAGGGAATCATATCCAGGCAGGGTACTATAATATCAAGAAATCATATGCAGACAGGGTACTATAATATCAGGAAATCATATGCGGGCAAGGTACTATAATATCAGGGAATCATATGCAGGCAGGGTACTATAATATCAGGAAATCATATGCAGGCGGGGTACTAAAATATCAGGAAATCATATGCAGACAGGGTACTATAATATCAGGAAATCATATTCAGGCAGGGTACTATAATATCAGGGAGTCGTATCAAGGCAGGGTACAGTACCCTGCCTTGATATGACTCCCTGATATTATAGTACCCTGCCTGCATATGATTTCCTGAATCATATGCAGGCAGGGTACTAAAATATCAGTGAGTCATATCAAGGCAAGGTACTATAATATGGGTGGGGCCAACATAATTTCGAAAGAGAGTTTGAGCATTGATTGCATCATGTACAGATGCTATCAAGGTGCAATAAAACATACAATTAGGCTTTGACAGGTGTCTATCAATCAATCAATCAATCAATCAATCAAAATTTAGATAGCGCCCCTTCAAAATGCCTATTAAGACTCGCTCCTATCTACGCCACCTCAGTCGGCTGAAAGGCTGGCTCACCGTCTGTTTGTCTGCATTCCTGTCTCCAGTTACTTGTCTTTTTAAACCAGATTTCGTTTGCCTGTTTATCTGTCTGTACATTATTAAATACCAGTT
>OX457051.1:9420597-9425597 GCA_949752735.1 Lumbricus terrestris | reverse complement strand
GTAACAGTTCAAAACCTACGCATTGCTCTTTTTCTATATCTGCGTGTCTATGTCTCTCTCTGCCTCTCTTAGTCTGTCTCTCTTTCTCTTTATGTCAGTCCCAATGTCCTTATCTATCTTTGTGTCTCTCTCATTTTCTTTCTGTCTCTCTCTGTCTCTCAATCTGTCTCTGGCTGTCTCTCTGTCTCCCTCTCTGTCTTTCAGTCTCAGTCTCAGTCTCTGTCTCTCACCCCCTCTCTCTCTCCCTCTCACTCTATGCTTCTCTTGTCTGTCTGTCTGTCTGTTTGTCTCTCCGTGTTATATTGCTTCTCGCTGTCTTTCTTTGCCTCTGCATGTCTCGGTTTCTCGTTGTTGTCTTGAATCTTTGTGCGACCGTCTCACTGTCTCTATCTCCGTGGTTTGTCTGCATTTGATATTCTACTCTATTCTAAAAGACTGGATTCTATTTTGTGACGCTATTTTCAATTCTATCAGATTGAATTACGTTCTATTAGGTTAGAATCCATTCTCTACGATAAGATTGAATCCATGTCCATGTATCTCTAGCTGTCTTGCTCGGTGTATCACTTTTTCCTTTCTATCTCACGTCTTTGGCGTCAGTGTCTCCTATTATCACTAAATAATATTTACACATGTCCACGCACACTGCGCTCCCTTGCGTGTAAAGTAACAGACATTTTAATCGCAATTTGATTCTTAATCGTAATCGTAATCGTAATCTCCTAATTTCTAAAGCGCCACTCGAAAGCCAAGCGCAGGGCACCGGCTTATTCACGAGCGCTGCGTTGAGTCAAAAGGGTTGTCTGTAAGAGTAGTCCATGGTGGTCCGGGTCGAGGTACCGTAGGATCAGAGGGGTGGAACAGCTACTAAGGCCGTTATCAGCTTACTTTAACGTTACAAGATTTTCAGAGGAATGGCGCATCGTCGTTGAAAGTCTCATGTTGAAGCGCATAGCAATATTATTGTCTGGAACTTTAATCTTTAAAGAGTGTTTGGTATTTTCTCAAGACGAGTGCACGTCGGGAGCAACTGCTGGTGTCTCTACATGTAGTTTCCCACCACTGATCCGGATCTCCAATAGATAAACATCGGTCTCTGGACAACCTTTCTGATTGGACACAGCGATTGTGACCAAGCTGGACCTGTTTTGCATTTGACTTCAAACAGGGCTTAAAGTGTGCCTGGATGGTCATGGACGGCGTCCAGGCACTTATTTTAAAATCTGAACGCCGTCCTGCCACTTATTGGCCAGCACAGCCTGGAAAGGTAAGGGCGTCCATGCACTTCTTTTGGAAAAATACGGGGCGTCCAGGCACTTCTTTTTCGACACTTTAAGCACTGACTTTAAAGAAGTGCTCTAGAAATTAAACGCGCATCGCCTAAACACCATTAAAACGTTCAACCGTTTTAAAATATCCATTGAAGACTGAGTAAGAAAAAAGCAATAAAATGGTTCTGGTCTTTCGACCATGTGAGAGAACACAACAAGATGTGTACTCTGTACAAATGATTGATTGATTGATTGATTGATTGATTGGTTATGCCTAGTAGCTTACCGAGTGTTGAAAGACATATTTTTATAATCTACGCCACACAGACGTCTGGTAGTAACAAGGCATTCCTTGTGTGCTATAGCGATCTGATATCTTATAAGATATATATTCTCATCCCAACGAATACAATACTTCTTTGGCAGTAAAATACAAACAACACAGTGTTTTTGTCAATTATTCTGGGTTTCTGACTGGCATGCAATCTGAGACAGGCAGCATTACCAGACTTTGTGTTCCTGCTAATTCGGTTGCATTAAATCAGATATTCGTCCGAGAGCCATGACTGTATAATTATGATCTATTGTGTTTGCAGCTGCATTGTGAAAGCAGGAGAATCGTCATGCAATCCCTAAACCTGTCAAATTCCTTAGAAATCTCTGATTAAAAAGGATTACCGATAATAAGTGCGCGCATGGAAAAGAATTTGGCATGATGCATTTAATAAAATATGAATATATTATTTTAGATGCATTTAATAAAATAATAAATATTCCAAAGAGTGGGCGGGAGTCAAGGATTTGCTAAATGTCCTACGCGGCGGCTTGAGGTGGATTCGAAACTGGAGTTCACCGGTTCAAAGGCACCGAACACCACCAGTTCACCACTGCGCCCTACCAATATATCCATGTGTCTGCCTGTTTGTCTGCCTGTCTGTGCAATGTATGTATGTTGGGCCTGTGCGTTCTTCAATGCGCTCTCCTCTGGGTCCCTTTTGTATAATGGGATAGCGATTGCTGGAAACCAGCAAAGCATAGGACTTCGATGCTGCCTACATCTGTACTAGAAAGTTCAATTTCAAAAGTCGATCTCTTTGATGCATTTCACTGGCATTTGTTCGCAATGCTTTGAAGGATGTAAACATTGATGATGATTCGTCCACAGAAGAAACACTGAAACAACAGCTGCACCAGATGCTGCTCTTCCTTCACGGTGCCCCATCTACCTATGCTGCATATGTGCAGTCATATATACAAAATATAAACATATATATATATATATTGATTTCTCTACATGTGCTCATCATATGTATTTATGTATGTATGTATGTATGTATGTATGTATGTATGTATGTATGTATGTATGTATGTATGTATGTATGTATGTATGTATGTATGTATGTATGTATGTATGTATGTATGCATGTATGCATGTAATGTATGTATTGTATAATGCATGCATGTACAGGGTGGTCCAAAATAAACCGCACAATGATAAATTGATAGTACTTTATTCAGACCAATTCAAATATAACCGTGAAAATTCACAAAAACACAGCAATTATTTTTACTGTAACATTACATGGATGGATTTCGTTACATAAAATGTTCAATGTGTCCTCCTTGCTGCTCGACCACGCATTGAAGCCGACGACGCCATTGATCAATTGCGCGGTCAATGAAACGCTGTGACGTAGGCTACAGCTTGGTCCACTCTGTGACGATTGATTCTTTCAGCTTATCCACTGTGGTGAAACTTCTACGACGGTATACCATCTGTTGAAGGGCGCCCCAAACAGCGTAGTCGACTGGATTCAAGTCCGGGCTGTTTGGGGGCCACATGTCAGACTCAATGAAAGAAATGTTCTCACGTCGCAGATACTCCATAGTGTTCTTGGCGGTGTGTGATGGAGCGCCGTCCTGCTGTAGGGTCCAAGTGTGGTGTTGGCATATTGCACGGATGTCAGGTAAATTGGTAAAAGACCATCACCAAGAACGTGCTGACAATAATATTGACTGTTCACCTTCGCACCTGGCTCAATGACGACAATGCGTGATTTTCCCATTTTTGATATGGCGACCGAAACCATGACGTTAATTATGGCTGAAGTGCTGGCGCTCACGGATAAGTCTCGTTGAAGAAACATCACGTTCCTTCCTTGCTTGTGCGTATACGCGATCGTTCTGTGTATTTACAGGTGTAGAAAATATATAAATAAGTAAGAAAAATGGCATTAAACATTGAATTGTTATACATTATTTCAAGAAAACTGTCACTGTGCGGTTTATTTTGGACCACCCTGTATGTGGGTATGTATGTATGTATGAATGCATGTATGTATGTATGTATGTATGTATATATGTATGTATGTATGTATGTATGTATGTATGTATGTATGTATGTATGTATGTATGTATGTATGTATGTTAGGGTGGTCGCATCTGCAATGACAAATTTTCAACTTCATTTTTATTCTTTCTCCAACGCACCATTTGGTGCCACTTGGTAAAAGACTGATGCAGCCCACAAATTATCCCGATCGAAAAATATTTAGGACTAGCACAACGTGTTTGAAGTTTTGGATTTTACGAAATATCATCGTCTTTTTGAGTATAATGATAATTTAGCTACATTTTTGGACCTATGACTAGTTTTAACAGAAATGCTACATTCTTTTACTCAAGCACGACTGACAAGTAGTACTATGTATGACTTCTACAATGATGATAATGGTTTGTTATATATTTTTATGAACAATTGACTATCTCAATAGTATTTGACTCGTGAGTCCCTGAGATCGATGACCATAAACCTTTGCTATGTTCTTTTGATAGGCCTGATTTCTATCTACAGGAATCTTTTGTTACACTAAAGGCTCTTTATTACGGTACATGCTTAACTTTAACACAAATTCTGATATAATACGGACAAGGACCTCAATAATAGTTGAACTAGAGAAAACTACTGATGACACATGTATTTTCGTTTATTATGGCAATCAGAGCAGAATGACACAGCGCATCACAGATAAAATTTATCGAGAGCTGCTGTAAACAAATGAATTAAAATAGATGTTGAAATTACTGAGATCAATTTTTATAGATCTATGAAATTACTTATTAGATCTACCACATAGGAGTCAAAGAGCAGCTTTTAAACAACTTCCAAAGAGAGCATCGTAATTGAGTGCCTGGTGAAGCCTACTCACATTGTTGTCTATTTCATAATACAGAAGTTATCCCATTAAAAGTAGGCTATAAGCTTACTTTTAGAGTTGAAAGAATGAACACAGAGTCAAACAATTGACACAGAAAGTGCTGTCAAGAGTGGACTCAAATTACACTGCCTTTATTAGCTATTGTAAGTTCACTACCTATTATAAACTAGCATGAAAGGCGATGGTGTCAAACACGTAAGCTATATGCAACGCAAAATCTCTACGTCATGCTCAGCAATGGATCCAGCTGAAATTACAGTGGCCACTAGGACATCTCAGACGACCAACCAATTCAAGGGTATGAGTATAGCACCCTCAAGACAACACCTGTTGCTACACTCTTGGTGGCAGATGAACACCTTCCTTGGGCAACATGCCAGAGATTTCACTTTGAGGGAAGTATATCGTGAAAACTACACCACAGCTCAAACCCATGCAAAGACCAAATGCAATTTGAATTGTGAGACAGTGTAATAATGCCTCAGGTTGAAAACATTTTAGCCTAAATTTG
>OX457051.1:9358097-9415597 GCA_949752735.1 Lumbricus terrestris | reverse complement strand
CTTTTTTTTACTAATGATCGTTTTCAGATTAGACTCTAAGCTTTTCGTCTTTTTCTTCATTCTACCAGTGGATAACTCTTTTCTTTACACGTAAAAACACCTGCTCACTTTCACTGTGAAATGCCGTTTTTGGGAGGAACTTTTTCCTACAGAGAAGTGTGAATTAAACTCTGGTATAGGCGGCAATGATGCTGTATTATTTAATTATTTATGCCTACTACTTTATTTAATCGTTGATTTTACGTTGATCATAGGACTTGATTGCTTGTAGTTGTAGTCTTATATGTTCAACTCGTTTGTTTGGACATTTAATCTTCAACTTACTCTAAAATCGACAGCTCAACTATTTCTCCTGCGCTATGCGTATAGTACGTCGTCTTTGTCTTCCCGCGACCAAGTTTCTCTGTTTTTTGTTGGTCTCTTTCTGTGTCTCTGTCCTTCTGTCCGTCTTTGTCTGTGTCTGTGTGTGTGTCTCATTGTCTTTCTCTTTCTTTATCTCTCTGTCTGTTTCTGTCTCTGCCTCTCTCTTAGCCTCTCTATATTTGGATCTCTCTGTCTCTCTTTCTCCATGCTATATTATCACACATCGCCTAATCGCCCTACATAATAATTAAACCATCTGCTCATGACCACTGCAATCTCTGTTACGCGAGTTACATGTATTGTGGGGCGCGGTAGTACAGTGGTGGCATCGTTGCCTTGAAGCCGGAGGATTCGAGGTTCGAATCCACCTCGCCGCGTAAGGACCTTGGGCAAGTCCTTCACTCGCAATTGCTCAGCACTTCGGCGTAAAACTCGGATGCAGTGTCCGCTCTGCAGTCAGGAGCGCCTCTGAGTAGAGTGCTGGAAGGGCGCTATAACCAGTGCGCATACATACAAACATTATGTGTGATTCTATCTATATATGAATGTAAGCACGAACGTAGACCTGTGCGTATGTATAATTGTATATGCATTATTTGTTTATGTTGATATACGTATCTTCCCGTGTCTCCGACCATTCACGAGGGCCACATTATAGCTTCGATAGGAGTCCTGCGACCAGACAAACCACTATGGGAGAATGAAAAACGACACAACTGTTGTGTGGGGATTGCTTCAGAACCACGCGGCAGATATTGAATTTAGCGCCGCAGAGAAAAAACACCCGACGGGAAGATTACATCACAAAACTTGCGTCGGAGCCTAGTGTTTCCTCGGCCGTCCACGAACGAGGAGTGGCCCGCCGCATGCAGTCGGGATGCTGAGATGGATGGTTCGTATATGCAGCGCCTGTTCCTCCTTCTCCGAACAGTTGTGGGAAGGAGGCTTCTGCAACGATTGATAGCGCATGGATGGCTTGTAGGGATCCGTCCGTCCGTCCGTCCGTCAGTATAGCGTAGGTTGTAGGTTGGTTGGTCGGGAAAAGCTTGGCGTGCCGCGTAGTCATAGTGAAGAGCGAGCAAGAGTTGTTGGAAGTTTGACTGGAGCATCTGACGGAAAGGGATCCGTTTGTGATCGGGTAGGAACCTATGATTGTTTGTTTATTATGTGTGAACGCTGCTCATGAGTTGTCATGACAACCGATGATCATTTATTTACTGCGTAAATTATGTATGGTTGCTATGACAATCGGTGATTATTTAATTGCACGTTGAGTTGCTTTGACATCGGTAGATTATCGTCGCATTCCTGATGTTGCTAGATGCTGGTGATATTATTATCGAAGCGTTGCCTATAGTGGGGGGGGGGGGGGATTTACCCTGTTGCTATGAATGTTGCTGAAGGATAGATTAAGTTTTCTTAGAGTGGGTTGCAATTATTGGTTGTTCGTCTGTTGAGCAACCGTTGCATTCTCGAGGTTGTCCCGTTGTTGGTCTCGGCTTCAAGAATCGATTACTTAGAGAGTTGGACGCAACGGTTGTTCAACTTAACCCTCGCATCTCCGATTAACCAGCATGCATTTTCTTGCGCCCATCAGTAGTTTCCTTGAAGATGCGCTATATAAATACTTGAATGAATAAATGAATGGCTAGTGTTGCATGTATTTGATGGAAAACAGTTAGACCCAGTGGCACCGCAATGCAAGTCGCGTAAACGATCTCTGTCATATTTTGACCTCTCTCTTAGGCTATTCATTATTGTTCTTATTTATAGGGGTAGCAATCCATAGCAAATCTCCAGTAGGCCTATTGCGCACTCATTTCAATTTTCTTGTAATTGCTTTGTTATGATTTCTTAGCTTTACTTACTCTGTGTGTCTTAACCAGCTTGCTATCGATCGCCATATAATGTTGGGCTGGTACATTAAGCCTACGCTCTGCTGCTACTAATATTATAAGCTACTTTTGCCGATTTACATGTATGTCATGCAAGCTTTAACCCTAAAACTTCTCAATTCTACATTTTGGAATTGTTGCTTTAGCACGTTAATCGCCAAAGACAATTTTAAAATTCAATTTAAAGTGTAAATGCATCAAAAACTAAGTTAAGAAGCGTAATAGAAATACTGGTCCATTGAATTTGTTTAGATCTATAGCCTACCTAAAAAAGAATAGACTATACGCAAAGCAGTGTCTGTGGATATGAAGATGAAGTCGCTCAAACTAAAGATAATTCTTCCATAAGCATTTCGTTAACGAATGCGACCATTAACTTGAACCAGTCTCAGTTCCTCAATAATTAGCCTACAGATTCTTTTCAAGACGGTTGGTGGGACGCGTTGGTGTAGCGGTAGGTGCGGCGCATTGCGACTGAAGGGTCGCAGGTTCGAATCTGCCTCAAGCAACTGCGTATACGCGACCTTGGATAAGTTGCTCAACCGCAATAATTGTCTGTGAGGTAGGCAGCAGGAAACTACCTCACTCATCTCATGTCACGGGTGGCATAAAAAGCCAATGGACCTGCCTTCGGGTAGAGAACTCATCATAAGAGACGGGTAACCTCCAGACATTTGTCATCAGAATTATTTTGGATTAGTCTAGCAGAGCTGTTATAATGCTAAGTAGGCCTATAACGGATTAAAGAACTTTCGATTTCTGATCCTTGAAGATGTAAAAACCGACTTTGTGAGATGCAAATCTGGTTGGGAGGTCTTACCAGAGGTGAAAAGAACTCTTTAATGATTGCAGTCAATGACGGAGAGCGATGAAAAATATCTCCACGCATCAATGTTCTCATGCAGCTACCGCTTACATCTATAACATCTAAGAACGGCAACATCAGAGCAAACACTTTTTACATGTGCAGCTGTAAAAACAGATGAGACTTATTTAGGATTATGAATGACCGACAAAAATTGAACAGGATGGCATTCACAAAGTAGGACAGCATCCATGTTGATGACGTTTTGATCAATTCGGAACCAAAATTGACAACTAGAATAGTTATCCATGCAGGCGCAATTGAAACTAAGACTCAATTGATGGCAGATAGCTTTTTAAATTCAAAATAGCTGTTGTTATTTCGACTTTCTAATTAATGTAGGCTAAGTAGCCGCTAAGCAGTCTTTTTGGCATTTATGTCGACTTTCCTGCGTGAAACAGTGTTAATAATGCCTCACGTGTTGTGTTATAAATCTGCTAACGTAAGCATGCAATGCTGAAAAGGTTCATTCCATTATACCAGTGGTATAGTGGTGGGTTCATTCCTTGATTACATAAACTTCTATGCCTTCAGATATCGCCATATCGACCCACTTGTAGGTCCTCTTAAGATTGCACCCACGCAAAAAAAATTAATCTTAACAGTGCTACTCATTGGACCCATATCGTGATACATAAATCTCTTATATATTAAAAACGCTTGTGATAGCGTAACGGCAAAGTGTCCACGTTAATTATTATTTGAGATAAATAGACTTCGCTTCACTTGCGTTTAGAATATCTAAGGCAAAGTGCGATGGCGAGCCAGAGTTCAACCGATTTCGAATAAATTATTAATCCAAGGAATCGTTTGCAGTGAACTGTGAAATGTAAGACTGCCACAAAACTTTGAAAAATCTATTGTCTAGTTGTTTTAGTAATAAAGACTTCTTGGCTGGCTAGATGGATAGATTGGTGGATGGATTGATGGATGGGCGGGTGGATGGGTGGATGGATGGATTTGTGGGTTGATGGATGGACGGACTGATGGATTGATGGATGGATTTATGGATGGATGGAAGGATGGATGGATTGGTGGGTTGATGGATTGATGGATGGATGGATTGAAGGATAGATGGGTGGGTGGATGGGTGGATGGGTGGATGAGTGGATGGATGGATGGGTGGATGGATGGATGGATTGATGAATTGATGGATGGATGGATAGATGGATGGATTGATGGATAAATGTACAGATTGATGGATGGAGTGATGAAAAATGGATGGATGGATAATGGATAGATGGATGCTTACACAAATGTGGCATTGGATGGATGGATGAATGGATGGATGAATGGATGGATTGATGGATGGATGGATAAATGGATGGATGGATTGATCGATGGATAAATGGATGGATGCATTGATGGATGGATTGATGGATAGATGGATGGATTGATGGATGGATGGAAGGATGGATGGATGAATGGATGGATGGATGGATCAGTGGATGAGTTGATGGATGGTTGCAGAGACGGTTTAAAGTGCGCATGGACGGACTATGGATAGATCATAGGTAAATGGAATAAATAGTGAATGGATAAAAAAGTATTCCGTTTAAATTTATATGTGATGATATATATATATGTGATTATATATAATATATTTTATATATAAGGGCTTTTTTAACGTGCAATTGTACACAAAATGTGCAGTTCTAAATGGATTTGTGCAGTT
The DNA here is from genome assembly GCA_949752735.1 of Lumbricus terrestris. Taxonomy (NCBI): domain Eukaryota; kingdom Metazoa; phylum Annelida; class Clitellata; order Crassiclitellata; family Lumbricidae; genus Lumbricus; species Lumbricus terrestris. The sequence goes on along the minus strand of OX457051.1, from coordinate 9,410,799 downwards.
GTAGAAGCACTTCTGTGCAGTTAAAACTAGTTTTAATTAAAAGGTCATTTTCCTCCGATTGGGAGTAGGCCTAATTTACCATGGAGAGTGGAACAATAAATAAGGGGTTGTGCAGTTCATGCAATTTCTTAAAATCAGCCCTGTTATAATATGATACATTATGCCCATCTTTCCACCCGAAGAGAAGTCAACGTATATGCCTCTCAGTGCAGATAAACAGATAAATTACTAGTAGACAAATTGTGTCTCTGCCCACGCTGCAATACTTTACTGTTAAACACATGCAGGTTGCGTTCTTTTTTTCCTGCGCGGCTGTAGATTTCCTGTCACCAATCCAGACTTAACAACTGGCTGCGTCGGTAACAACAGGCTGCCTGATACTTAGGTGATATATACGCGGTAATCCATTGCGTCTGGGTCAGGTTCAGGCTGTCCCGATAAATCACAACTTCATTTGACACAAGTGTCTAATGGTGGCGTGCCCTGAATCAATCATTCTCTTAGACTCTGTTCTTTGGAACGGAAGGATCGATAATGATTTGGTGTCTCCTTCTGATCTGACCCTTCAAGGGTCTTACGTTTTGCGATTATTTTTCCAGATCAGACACGAACATGATGAACATTTTTAGTCTTGAAAAAGAAAGCGTGGGTTTTGTTACGGTTCTCTGTGTGACTTAACTGGTGAGTCTATCAGCATGACGAGCGGGACTCTGTGTCTTGGGGTTGTGGGTTGAAACCTTCTGGCCGGATCACTCGCATGAAAACCATCAATAAATGCAATTAATGGTCTCATATCAGCCTACAAGTGAGTTTGGTGATAAGATCTGACGCAAAATAATATGTGACGTCTCCAGTGGCGTAGCCAAGAGGGGTTTCGGGGTTAAAACCCCGCATTGGCTTAGGGAAAAAGTTTTTTAAAAGGTTATTTATCCACTTAAATAAGAAAAAAACAATTGCTTACAATTGCTTGTAGTAACAGTTGTTTTTCATACTTTATTCCCTTTGTTATTTTATTCCCTTTTTATTTACTGTAATACTGTTGGGTTTTTGTCAGGAAGGGCATCCGACCAAGCCATAAAACCCAACCCCAACCATCATAAATTTCTGGTTGCGCCACAGGATGTCTCTCTATCCAGAACTTGCCGAACAAACGAAAAGATCAGGAATGGAGTCCCTCCTCTGTCCTTCCCACAATTTCCCCATTTTCCGTGGTTTCGTTGTGCTACATGCAGGTAGACTATATATAGCCTAATTATGTACATATACCTGCATGTAGCACTAGACAATATATATATATATATATATATATATAGGGACTTATGTTTGGGTCTCTCTTGAAGTGGCACTATATAAATTGATATTTGCAATAGGATCTTACTCAATCTCTTCAAACAAGTCGAACTGTTGCACCTGTAAAAATTCGCAGCCGTCACTTTTTAGCTTTCAAGGATATTAAATTTTATGACGGATAATCTAGTTAGTTATCTGAAACATAGTCTACGTGTAGACACTTCGCTTTTCTGATAGTCCTTGTCACAGAAGCTGTCTTCTGTTGCGTGGCCTGCGTTAACACTGATGGTGGACAGTTGAAAAAGGCAGGAGGACCATATTGCAAAATTTTAACGAGATCCATTTTCATTCCAAAAAGTCCTTTTATCCCTTGGTGCGTTCCAGCAGCGGTGTGTGATTAGTTCTCTGAGCTCCATTGCTGGTTCTTAAATCCTGATGCAATGGACGCAGGGACGCCGCTCTGATTTTATAAAAAAAAGGGCAGATCAGGCCGGAAAAGGCTAGAAAGAGCTAGATTGAGAAATTTCTGAAAAATACATTCAATTTTCGGACTTGAGATTTCTGACGACCTTTTTGTACTTCGCTCCAAAATCGGAAATCCTTTCTTAAATCCTGCTACTTTTTACTCGTCTTTCGTACATTGTCAATGAAAAATCTCTATAAAAAAAACAACGTGACAAAAAAGCTAGATCTTGACCAAAAAACCTAGAAACCTAGACAAGACCGAAAAAACCTAGATCTAGGTGGAAAAAGCTATGAGTGGCATCCCTCAAAGGACGCTTCACCGAGACCGGTGTGCGTTGACTGCCAGCTATAATTATATCCAGTGTCTTCCTATCAGAGTTGACAAAGGCCACGAGGGAAGGAATGTTGATCCGGGTTGGAATTGCCTCAGCGTCTGATACAGGCCTACATTGTACCATCGTCACCCAAATCAAACCATTTCCTTGGTGTTAAACGACCGCTGTTCCAATGGGACATGTTGTTTAATCCCCACAGCGTAACCATCGGGTGTTATACAGCTTAGGAAATTCTATTAGGTTAACCAATTTCCATTTGTTGTCCGTTGATCACTTTTCTCAGTAAGGGTTTTGTTCTGTCGTTTGGCAGAGACTTGTGTCATGGCAAAGTGACACAAGCACGTCCGACCGACCGACCGACCGCAAGATGCCAAGGATTTAAGACGATTCACTAACTAAATTGGAAGGCTCCGAGAAATAATTATTATTACACGCCGCTGCTATAGAACGTGACAGAGGGGGAAAAGCCTACACATAAATCATTAATGCATGCATATGTACATTCATAACCGCATAGTGCATACATTATAATAGAGCTTCTACTTTGAACGTCAATGAAATGCTGTTTGCGAACACTCAACGGTTCTTTCATCAACGCCAGCAATGCTCTCTGTTCCTTCGAGCGTAGGCTCAAGGCCGTAGCTAGGGGGGTGTTTTGGGTGTTTGAACACCCCCCGAAATGAAAATTGTAAAAATTATATAACACATTTACTATAGCACATAATGTCAGAACTGCAGTGTGCAATGTATTGGCCGCCCAGAAGATCAGGACTTTAGAAGAAAAATGCATGAAATTATATAGTTTTACACCACGGTGAAAGGTTTTGGGGCAAAAACTCCTACGAAAAGCATGTGATGACTAAAAAAAGGTCATCAGAAATTTCGACGACTAAAAAAAGGTCCGAAAATTTGGCCGAGAAAAGTTGGTAAACACCCCCCGAAATCAAATCCTGGCTACGGCCTTGCGTAGGCTATAGGCCTATATATACATTATATATCAGTATATATACTGAAGAGGCGCTAAATAAATCTACAAAATGAATGAGTGATTATAGCCTATGAATCAATGAATAATCCTATTTACTTAGAGAGGTCCCAAGAGACATTGCAGGAACGCATATTGATAAACAGTTGCGACGCACGTCATCTATTATACATCTATTCCGCCACTCGGTGGGATCGATAATTCGCTATCGATCTCTGGAACATTCCTCATTATTCCTCGTGCATTCACCTGCTGCATTTATGTAGCGCCTGTTGCCATCTGGCGGCGGTTTTTGATTTAAAAGAATCGATGGATTTTGTTTGCGATGTCGATGAAGCACCGAATACAATACAGAAACGTTTGGAACGTCTTTGTTTTTGAGATGTCCGCTGCTATTCAAAGCGGTCCGTAATAGCCCTATGCCATTCTCCAAGTTTCTTGCGCTTCGATCATCTCACATGCATGAGATGAGACGGGAATTTTGATGTTCTGGGCTGGTTTCTTAGATGAAGTAGGCCGTTGTCGCGTGTAGGTGCGTGCGGGGCTTTTTTAACGTGCAGTTGTACACAAAACGTGCAGTTCTAAATGGGTTTGTGCAGTTGTAGAAGCACTTCTGTCACAAGTTCTGTGCAGTTAAAACTAGCAAAAAAGGTGGTTGTCATCCGATTGGAAGTAATTTAGCATGGAGGACGGGAAAGGAAAGAAGAGGTTGTGCAGTTCTAAAAATTCCTAAAAAAACAGCCCTGGGTGCGTGTAGGTGAGTGCACGAGTGTTGTTAATATTTAAAATAATTACAACACTCGTGCACTCACCTACACACACCTAGACCTACTTTATTAATTTTTTTACCCGATTAGTTCTAATCCCTCAGTAAGCAAAAAATTGTACGCAGACGGTTAGTTGGTGTTATTCATATGCATGTAAGTTGTATAATGTATTCAAACGCATTCATAGGTATTATCACCATTACGATCATTTTATTATCATCATTTTTATTATTTTTATTATCATTATTATTATTATTATTTTTTTTTTTTTGCCCCGAGGTATTTAGGATCCCTCAGGGACTTCATTGCTAACTATTGATTAAAAACTAGTCCGGAATTGTCAGGCCTCGTCTTGAGGGTTTGAAGAGAAAGTTCCTTTAAAAGCGACCAAGTTATAGCGCTGAATGTTGACAGACAGTCGCTGGAAAAGAAAAGTTGCTTCGCGTGTGTCACCAGTAATGGACGATATGCGTTTGCCGATTTCGTTGATGAATTCCAAGGCTGATGGATTAAGCGGGCCTAGGGTCTCTATTGCCACTGGTTGGAAGATGTAAGAAGCGGGAAGACCTGCATATTTCAGGGTTTTACGGTTGGCCGCCTGCACTGATGCCGGTCCTACCAGATTGGCCGGTTGAGTAATGTAAGAGGCGGAACAAGTATGCACAATTGTGGCGTCCCATGCCAGGTACTTCCCCTCTGACCAGGGTATTAGGGTTGCACCGTCGGGCCTTTTGCCGTCAGATCTAAATAGGCCCGCGGGTTCCTTGACGCTCGGAATATCTGCTTTGAGGAGGGCGCGCCAGATGATGTCGTTTATGGCGTGGTGACGCAAAGAGCGTCCCAAGGCCCTCCTACAAACGAAGCCATGGTGGCCCTCCGGGCCCACTCCAGCGCCACAGTGGCATGTGTGAGGACCGCACAAGTCCAGACCCAACCTCAATCCCACCGCCACCCGGACCGCCTCATTATCCAACGCGAGGCCACACACGGCAATCGGGAGCGCAGTCAGCCAGTCGGCTGAATGTGGACTGCTGACCGCGACCAGCCTGGCTTGGTTGACCAAATCGACGGCGCTTCTGCTGACTTCCAACTTGTCTTTCTCGATCAGAGGCCGATCCCAGCAACTCTGTCTGATGGGCAGAGGGTCTATCGTCGCAGGCAAGGTGTCCTGACGTGCCTCCAACAGGTCCGCCACATACGCATCAGTGGCTGCCTCCACGGTCGCAAGAATGGCGGTCTGAAGCTCGAGAGTCGACGCGGCTGAAGCCAAGTAGGCAGAAGAAGCCAGCGAATCGACTCTGCGAATACCGAGTCCGCCATCTCTGATGGGAAGTGCGGCCTGCAGCCACTGATGGTCATTGAGAGAACAGTTGACAATTCCCTGTAGACCCGATCTCATTAGTCCATCCAGTGACACAAGGGCCGGGTGGTCAAAGCAAGGGGAGCACCGGAGAAGATAGCTCAGTCTTGAGGCGCCGAAAGATGAACGCAATAAAATCAAGGCGTTCTGTGATGGCAAAAGGCGCAACCTGTCCAGAGCTCGGCGGAACATATCACAATGACTCTCCAGGGCAGCGTTCAGCGCCCTACCCCGAAACAGAGGAGCTCCCAGTAAGCTCATTTCATTCACCTCGACCCTAGCGTAGTCTGACAATGGAGGGACCAATACCAATGTGGCGTCCCGCAAGATGACCTCACATTTAGCAGGATTGAGGTGAAGGCCCAACCGAGGACCCAATCCCGCCACAGCTTGCACGTCTCGGGCCACGCTTTATTATTATTATTATTATTATTATTATTATTATTATTATTATTATTATTATTATTATTATTATTATTATTATTATTATTATTATTATTATTATTATTATTATTATTATTATTATTATTATTATTATTATTGCAGCAATTTGACATAGCGCACTTCAAGGTTGCTTACACAGGAGCGCTCAGTTCAACCCCGGTTAATAGGACAGTCTTGAATTCTTACAGTGAGAAATTAGACAGATAAACCAGTAGGTATTATGTTGAAGAGTAGAAGGAGCCCATTCGAGGTCGAAGGGAGAAGATTAATTATGCTTGTGCGTCAACTGTTCCTGTCCATTCTACCAACCGAGGCTGTGTGCATTAGTCTCATTCCTCGGTCTCTTTCCCGAACTTTAAAACCGACGGACCATGCAGACCGTGCGGCAGGATACGTCGTCTTTTGTCCGCATTGTCTTCAATGTGGTTGATGCGTTCTGGTCTCGGTCGATTTCCTTTGTTCGTCAGCTGCTGAATCATCTGAAGACCCATTGTCTTCTTCGTGATTATTCACACTGAATACTTTGAAGACCCATTGTCTTCATAGTTATTCACACTAGACCATCTGAAGATTCATTTTCTTCCTCAGTGGCGGCGCCAGGATTTCAGTTTGGGGGGGGGGGGGGCTGAAGCCTCGCGGCGAAAATTTCACATTTTCATCCGTCAAAATTTCTGACGACCTTAATTTTTTATAGCCGTCAGCCGAAAATCGTGGATATTTCAATGTAAAAAATTCGGATGGCCCTTTTTTGTAGGGGTGGCTTAGCCCCCCCCCCCAGCTCCCCTAGCGCCGCCACTGGTCTTCCTCATAATTATTCACACTGAACCATCTGAAGACCCATTGTCTTCTCCATAATTATTCAGACTGAACCATCTGAAGACCCATTGTCTTCTTCATAATTATTCACACTGAACCATCTGAAGATCCATTGTCTTCTTCATAATTATTCACACTGAACCATCTGAAGATCCATTGTCTTCTTCATAATTATTCACACTGAACCATCTGAAAGGCCATTGTCTTCTTCAAAATTATTCACGCTGATCAGCGATGCAGGTATAACCGTAGCAGATCCTCTGTCTTCATTCTGAGGTCTCTCTGACACCTGAACTCGGATCTTCCTTATAGCATATCGAGTTAACCCCTCTGACTTGAAGTAGCCCATGCGAATACTTATGCCTTGCACTTGAACTCAGAGTAGGTTTTAGAAATGTGAAGCTTGCCATTGCGATTACGATTACGACTACGATTAGGCCGACTAGTCTCCGCATGTTAATGTCAAGTAATGTAATTATCGGTACATCGGTATTATTCCTACGTATTACAAATCTTCGTTATTCTTACACCGTGGAAACCCAGGTTGCAATTAGGCCCACTTTTTCGTCAGGCATGTCTTTAAATTACATTGCAAATGCATGGTCTGCACAACGGTGTAAGAACTTTTATGTTTCAGGTTTCTAAACTAAAACTAAAATACATTTGGTTTAGATTTTTTATGTTTTGACGGAAATTAGAAAGGAAACTCGAGTCTTTGTGATTAATAATTAATCTAGATTAGAGGAAATTGTATTTAAAAAGACGCGAGGATAGAGATTATTATGTAGGAAGACAGAGTTGCAGCTGAAAGTGAAAAATAGTCTACCGAGTCACAAGTTCTATTTACATATAAAGTAATGTCTGGCGGAAATTGAAACAGTAATTATGCCTAAAAGTCGAGAAAGCTTCAAACCTAACGGTATTGTAATTAAGAAAATTGAATTTGTTCCTGTGTGTCTACAAGAGTTGACAACTGCATCTCAGAATAATGATGATTAAAGCAATATCCGGATATCTGCCGCTGTTTCTGTGGATGGTGTTGCCGCCTTTGCATGTGCGTGGGTGGCAGGCAGTGACATTTCCTGCAAGAGCCGTTACTTAAGAAGAGGTTTTGCAAAGTATCACTGCTTGCCACAGACGTTACTTTCGAAAGAACAGGAGACACCTAGCGGTTGGAAGGAAAACTACAACGGAATTCCATTATCCTCTCGTCTCAATGCGGAAAGAGACTCCGCGTGATTAATGATCTGAGAGAAAGTTGTCTCAACATTACTTAATGGAGTGCAAGAGAAATACGGCATTCGGCAGGGATGCCACTCATAGCTTTTTTCACCTAGATCTAGTTTTTTTCGGCTTAATCTAGGTTTCTAGTTTTTTTTTCGGGATCTAGGTTTTTTCGACGACGGATTTTCTTACATTTTTCCAAATATAGACATTTTTCGGCGAAAATGTACGAAAGAGTAGTAAAAAGGAGGAAGAATCAAGGAAAATTTCTGATTTTAGAGCGAATAACTAATTAATAAGGTCTTCAGTAAATTTGAAAGCAGAAATAAAAAATAGAGTTTTTTCACCCTGAAATACTAAAAAAAAGTCGTCAGAAATTTCGAGGCCGAAAATTCAATGTATTTTTCAAAAGTTTCCCGATCTAGCCTTTTCTAGCTTTTTTCGACCGAATCTGACCTTTTTTAAAATCAGAATGGCATCCTTGGCATGCGGGTTATTTGCAATGAGAAGATAGGACGACGATGGAGACGACGGTAATGATGATGGCGATAACGACGCTCCTGGTGACGATAATTCCGTTACCGCTGACGATAATCACGTCAGGAGTTATTGCTGTTAACTTTACTGCAGTTCAAGAAGACCTTTTAAGTTCTTAACCTTGATTTTAGTTTGTTTTTTATCTATCCACTGCGCTATTATAAAAAGTTGGATTATAGGGCCTATATCTTTGCATGGAGATATGTTGGCAATCGTGTAGCCAACATCTTATGTTTGCCTGACACAATTTGGAAATAAAAAATAATTAATTTCCGTTTTGATCATTTTAATTACGGACGCTGCAAATATTGCCTGAAGTGCCAACTCAGCAGGTCTCGGAGAGTGGTGACAATTATTATTATTATTCCTATTGTTATTGAATTTATTTTATTAACTTTAATATATTTACCTGCAGCAGCGTTAGCAATAAAGATAATGAAATTAGATCGAAGGAGTTATTTATATATGTTTTTCATTAATCGAGTCACCTGCATAATTAGACTCGTGTGCCTCAATATGCAACTTTATTAAATCTAAAATTAAATGCAAATAACTGTTTTGGATGTAAAAACACACAAGTCGGCCTGAAAAAGTAGACCATGAGTTTTGTGGATACATGTATAATTGTATATATGTGTCATTATAACAGCCGTCATTATCACAGAACACAGCCTTCGTGAGGTTATTGTAAGGTGCTATATAAATGTTCATATACATACATACATGCATACATACATACATGCATACATACATACATTCATACATACATTCAAACATACATACATACATACATACATATATACATACATACATACATACATACATACATACTTACATACATACTTACATACGTACTTGCATACATACTTACATACATACTTACATACATACATACATACACACATACATAAATACATACATACATACATACATACATACATACATACATACATACATACATACATACATACATACATACATGCATACATACATACATACATACATACATGCATACATACATACATTCTTACGTACATACATTCTTGCATAAATACATACATACACACCCATATAATTATACATGCTTACAATAATACATGCATATACATGCATGTATATATTCTATTATCAGAAATTTAATTACATTTTTAATCACCCATCACGTGTAATAAAAATTTAATGAGATGAGCAGAAAGTTCTGTGAAACACATTGAATATCATGCTCTTCTTATTCTTGTTCTTCTTTCTTCTTTTTCTTCATTTTCTTCTTGTTCCTTTTCTTCTTCTTCTGTCTTTCTTCTGTCTTTCTTCTTCTTCTTCTTCTTCTTCTTCTTCTTCTTCTTATTATTCTTATTCTTATTCTTCCTTCTTATTCTTATTCTTCCTTCTTCTTCTTATTCTTCCTTCTTATTCTTTTTCTTCTTCTTCTTCTTCTGTCGTTCTTCTTCTTCTTCCGCTTCCGCTTCCTCTTCTTCTTCTTCTTGTTTTTGTTCTTCTTCTTCTTCTTCTTTTTCTTCTTCCTCTTCTTCTTCTTCTTGTTTTTGTTCTTCTTCTTCTTCTTCTTTTTCTTCTTCCTCTTCTTCTTCTTTTTGTTTTTGTTCTTCTTTTTGTTCTTCTTTTTCTTCTTCTTCTTCTTCTTCTTCTTCTGTCTTCCTTCTTCTTCTTCTTCTTCTTCCTTCTTCTTCTTCCTCTTCTTCTTCTTCTTCTTCTTCTTCTTCTTCTTCTTCTTCTTCTTCTTCTTCTTCTTCTTCTGTCTTTCTTCTTCTTCCTCCTCCTCTTCTTCTCCTTCTTCTTCTTCTTCTTCTTCTTCTCCTTCTTCTTCTTCTTCTTCTTTTTTCTTCTTCTTCTTCCTCTTCTTCTTCTTCCTCTTCTTCTTCTTCTTCTTTTTCTTCTTCTTCTTCCTCTTCTTCTTCTTCTTCTTCTTCTTCTTCTTCTTCTTCTTCTTCTTCTTCTTCTTCTTCTTCTTCTTCTTCTTCTTCTTCTTCTTCCTCCTCATCATCATCTTTTTTCTTCTTCTTGCTCTTTTCCTTCTCCATCTCCTTCTTCTTCCACTTCTTCTTCATCTTCTTATTTTTGTTTTCTTTCTTTTTTCCTCTACTTCTTCTTCTATCCTTTTCTTTGCGCCCATCTCCTTTCACTTGTACACACACCACCCTATGCACATATTTCGCGTGAGGTTCAGACGATCCAACGTTCATGATTGTATTTCCGAATGACCATGACAAACTGTTAACGTCCAGCTGATTGTTCCGAGAAATCGCTCCTATCGCTCAAGAAGAACGGCTCCTCGAAGATAGCGTTGACTATCACATGGGTAGTATTGTGTTTATGGGACAGCGGCTAAACGCAAGCATTAACCTTGGGTAATCGGATTGCAGACCCCAAGGAATACATTCTCACTTGGGCGTATATAAATAGATACCCTTTCACCACGGCTTATGCTTTTATTTTGTCTGCTGTGGGACAAATATCATCTGTTATTAAATGTTCGATTTTCAATCATCGCGAAAGAATATCGTCATTACTTTCAATATTTGACGTGCAAGGATTATATTTAAGTACATGTAAGTGCTTATAGATACTTTTGCACAGCCTTTTGATCTAAATGATCATCTAAAGTAGCGTAACTATGAGCCGTAGATCTGTGATATTGTTGATTTAATACCATTTAGTGCAAAATCTGCCTGGCTTATGTTTTGGGGTGGTGAAGAAATGCTAAGCTAATTATCTGGATGATTATGATGGAGTTTCTTCATAAATTTAAGTTGAACTCTTAGTTAATTAGTTTTAATTAATCAAGTGATGTTTATCATTAAGATTTAGACAGTTAGCGATTTGAAGTAACAATGTGACCTGAACAGTATTTCCAGCGACATAGGCCTACAATGTATACAATGCATGCAATATGTCCCTTTGAAAAGTAGACCCAACAAAAGTGCCATTACTCGGTCAAAAGTTTAGCATTAGCCTGAAATTTAAAAACAACAGTAGCCATATGAAGTCTGGTGTCTCCCGCAGTAGATGAGCAATGGTCTCAAGTAGCCTACGTGTGTATACGGTCATGTGTCCGTGAACAATGAGAGTATTATGAAAACCATCTGTAGCGGAACGTCTCTTCATCTTGGATTTTTTATGTTGTAACTTTCCCGTTTTCGGCACTGCATTTCAAACGTTCATAGACTTGACAAACTCATTAACATTTCCAAACGGCGTTACGATTTGGTGGTTTTATGGCTACGGTTGTTTACAAAATTTCAGGCAAATGCCAAACGTTTTGACCGAGTTATGGCACTTATTGCTGGGGTCTACTTTTCATCGGGACGCAGTGTAGATTCTAGGCTACAGTAGCAAGGTCGCTGATAGAGTATAACCTAGATCGGAAGGATAAGCGTCTAGGAGTCGCTTTGAAGAAAGAAACCTGAGAGCAGGTGACTAGGAAGGGGACCACGAGCATAAAACGAATTCGTATTTCTCATCATTGCTTTATGGTCGCATATACAGATACATTCAGAATCCATACGACAGTATGTCTATATTATAATATACTGTCGTATGGATTTATGAGCACAGTTATTTTTCGATGATCGCGAGAGTCGACTACTACAGCATCGACTAATCATAACCTATTCTCTAAATAGTCCAAACGGATATTGTCATTGTGTATGTCCAATGTCCAATGTCCATGGTCATTAGCCACCATCGCATGATGCTGATGAGCAGGACGCAATGGAAGAAAGTCTAGGTGACCAGTCATTCCTCGTATGCCTACATGTAGACTTATATCTCATCTTTAGACTTTCTCTCTGACTGACTGACTGACTGACTTCCACGAGTATTTAGTCTAGTTGTTGCCTTAGTAACTGTTATAAGGTGTATGGTTGATTCCAATTACAATTCCTGCCTATTATTATTATTGAATTATTATTTTATTGTTATTATTATAATTATTATTATAATTATACAACATTTATTTCCGTTTCAAACTGTGCAAACAAATGTGCAGATGTGCAAACGCCTGACAAACACAGGCACAATGTGCTAATTGTTTTCCACAACTAAAACTAAATTAAATGCATGTTAGTGAGATCAGTCGTCCTCTACCCTGGTGTGTTGTGCAAATGTGCCCCTGAAGGCTATGGCATTAAATCTTTGGGTGCAAATAGACAAACAAAAATTATTATTATTATTTATTTATTTATTTTTAATTTTTTTACCCGAGGTACCTAGGATCCCTCGGAATTTCAAAAAAATTAGGCTTGGAGCTGTTTTTTAGTGTTTAGAAGATCAGGCCTCGTCCTCCGCAACAGTAGTGAAAGTGCCACGAAATGCAATGGCGTTGTAGCGCTGAATACAGATAGAAAGGCGCTGAAACAGAAAGGTCACCTCCCGCGGCTCTCCAGAAACAACCGAGAGACGTTGGCCAACCTCGCGGATGAAACTGAGCCCGGCAGAGTTGATGGGGCCCAGTGTTTCCAGGGCAATGGGGACAAAGAGGTGTGAAGGTGGCAGCCCCACGTACTTCTCGATTTTTCGTACGGCGGCTTGTTCCGCAGCGGATCCCGCCACATTTGCTATGTGAGCGATGTAGGATGTCGCGCAGGTGTGGACCACTGTGGCATCCCAAGCCAGATGCTTGCCTGCTGCCCAGGGGATCAGTGTGGCCCCATCAGGTCTATTATTATTATTATTATTATTATTATTATTATTATTATTATTATTATTATTATTATTATCATTATTATTATTATTTCTCAAGTATTCAGTATATGAATGGGCTTACCTACATGCAATAAATGATAGTATTTGCTCAACCGATCGGTCTAAGGATAAACTATCACATTTTATTTCGGCTCATTTTCCGTTACATCCAATTCAGCAGTTGATTAATTAATTAATTATACTAATGAGTTCAATCACTTTCACTTCCGTTCGTAATACACAAACCTATTAGCAGTTTAATTAATCTTCTTAATTAATCTTTTTAATTAATCTTTTCAATCTCTCTCCTCTTCTCATTCGTCCACAAGCAGCTGGCCCTTCATGACTTATAAGATCGCTCTTAAGGATACATCATCCGAACTATGCAATTACGTGATGGCTGCGACTCGTATATGGGTCTCAGAGCGATGATAAAGCGACTTGTATTTATTAAGGCGAGCCCGAAAGGATCAGAACCTCATTGTTCATCATTTTTTTATGATGTAGTTGGGAATTCTGACCGTACGTTTGTGTAGTCTCCGGGCATTCCCTGTTTATGACAGAGATCTTGTAGTTATTCTGAACTCGCGCTCCACTGAACAAGGGCAAAAGAAATGATTCATACAGTCTCTGTGCTTTTGCTCACGCCGCGCAAACACAATTATCACATGTAGACACACACACACACATGCACACGCACACGCACATCAATACAGTCATAGGGATATATAGGCCTACATAAGATAATACGATTGTAATTAATCCTTCAATTCCGGGCGCGCTGTTGAGACTGTAAAAGCTGGGTAAAGTTAGGATTGTACAATAATTCTTTCTGTCAATCTTGATAAATAGATCTATTATAGTATCCTTTCAGTGAGACAGTTCGTCTAGTTTCTTCCAGGTGCATGCTTATTAAGCCGTATAATTTTATACAAATTACCAATAAGTGATGATGAATAAGGCTATTTTAAATGCAACTTGCCTGCTCCATTACCCTAACTGCAGTGCATAAAGTGTGGGAAAATAAGTGCCTGGACGCCCTTACCTTTTCAAGCTGTGCTGGCCAATAAGTGGCAGGACGGCGTTCAGATTTTAAAAGAAGTGCATGTACGCCCTCCATGACCGTCCAGTCACACTTTAAGCCCTGCCTAACTGTGTGATTCGTATTATTCAGAAAATGTAACACACTATGCTATTGTTTGGCTTTTGGAACTAATAAATTCAATTGAAATTGAAATGAGTTTTATGCAAACATAGACCTACATGCATGCAATAAATAAATAGATGCATGATAGGTTGCTAACTACATATGATACATACTTGAATACTGACATGAATATAAATGCTCGCATACGAAAAACGATTGCCTACGGCTTACTTTAAACTCCTGCTAGCATATTCGTTCAATTTGAAAATAAGTCAAATTCAGGTGTACATATCGCGCAGGCTACAAGTCTTATATGGAAAATAACACACAGAAGTAATATAATTAAGTCTAGTACTGATAATAATTTAATAAAGTAGTGGCAGCTATCAACAGGCGCCCATCGGTCACGTTATTGATGTTAAATGTTCGAGGAAAAGGAGAATTCTTTAGTCATCATTACATGTGTTTCCTGCATAGGGGTCGTACTGGAAGGGAGCCCATGTTAGACAAGAATAGACAAGACAGGATTTGATTGGAGGGTGTGTTTCTTCAGTTTCCGGTCCGAAAAAAATGACGACCTTTTTTTAGTCATCCGGCCTAAATCTTCAGAAAATGTCACCAATTTCTCGTCCGAAAAAAATGATGACCTTTTTTAGTCATTCACTCCATTTTCGCCTAATTTCATGTTTCTTTTCATTATGTACTAGTGAATGCATTATTTTTGTTTACATTTTTAATTTCGGGGGTGTTTTACTTCATGGTTTTATTTCATGGTTTTTGCATCCTGTGCTAGCAAATAGTAGCAAATACATTATATTATTTTTTACATTTTCCATTTCGGGGGTGTTCAAACACCCAAAACACCCCCAGCTACGACTCCTGCCATGATATTCGTGGTAAAAGATGGTGAGTGATGTAATCTGCTATTGGCTTGTCCAATGATGCTACTCTTCAGAAAAACACAGAAAACGAAGCAATTCGCTTTTAACACACCACGAGGCGACCGTGTGCTCATTGGACGAGAGAGGGTCTCGAAATGTCTTCCATTGTTCCAATCCGTTTTACCCTAAATGTTATTTATTTGCATTGTTGTATTGCATCACAGTGCTTTGAATGCAGTAATGGCCGAACGTCATCTAAAATTTATATAGCGCGAGTTTTGACGTAATTCCCATGAGACGCCCTCAATGGGTAACCACAATTCACCATCAGCAGCATAGAGTTTTTAACCGCTATAGCATTCAGCACCCTGAAAAACTTTGAAAGCGTTGGACGCCGGTAATAAAGCAGCTTACGAAAGATTCTAATGCATGACGCGAAGGCTGGAACCATAGCATGGCAGGCGAAATCGTCATAATTACGGTCCATGCTTTATTTATATTTGGGCTGTTACAACGTCAGCTTTTCGCTAAGTAGATTTCCAACTCTTAAATAATCAATCAATCGGATCTCAGGGAAACACCGGGCGCCACAGAGAGAGAGAGAGAGAGAGAGAGAGAGAGAGAGAGAGAGAGAGAGAGAGAGAGAGAGAGAGAGAGAGAGAGAGAGAGAGAGATGCGCTGCATATTTAACCAGCGCTTTGGCAGATAGAAGACTTTCGTCACAGGCGGTAACGAGATCCGACTGTAATTCTCTCCATTGGTCTTTTCTCTTTCAAGGCTGCAGTCATTGCGAGCGTAGAACCAACGAAGAAGAACAGATCGTCGGTTGTCGCACGGGACATGAAAACTTAACGTTACCGTCATCGTTGTCGTCGACACAACCGTCGTAATTCCTGCGACGGTAATCTAGTTACCGAGACACCAGCCACCAGGTCGGTAATGGAACCTTCCTGTCTGAATCGGTAGAGCATCGCAGACGACATTACCGTCGCTTATCCGTTGTTATCTGTCTCGAACTTCTTTGTTTATAGCGGGCGATGCACTTCAACCTTTCCTCAAATACTAAATAACTTTTACCTTAATCCACCCAATACTTCGACCTCTAAACTTTATCATCCTCAGCGAAAACCACCATTTATATAGCTCCTCGACCTATTCTCTCTACAAACCCACTCGAGTCTGTCCTTTACCATCTCGGAACAGTCCCTCGGATTGGACGCAGCTAGTGAATAAACTGGTTCCCTTCGATTTAGCTTCCGAGTGGTGCTTGATAAATTTTGAGTTCAAAATTACGATTGCAAGAACTGATAAGACAGTATCCACATCGAATTCTGCTCTGTAGACCTCTGACCAGATCTGGAAGCGAGTTACCAGTGACGAAGGTAAGAGGTAACGTCGTCCTTCAGCCAAACGATCATGTACTAATTAGGTAAGGCAGACTATCATGTGCTTATTAGTTAAGGCAGACTATCATGTGTTTATTAGTTAAGCCAGACTATCATGTGCTTATTGGTTAAGGCATAACTACCGCCTGTTCTATTACACCTTGCGAGGTTGGCCCTGTAAATATTCCCTTCCGTAAGCGTAACTGTAACCGCAGTTGTAACCGAATTGCCAGAAAAGAAGTCGACTACGAAATGTTAAGTAATAAGTATGCCAACGGTATAATGTTATAAGAGAGTAAAGAATCGATGTGATTATTGAAGAACATTCTTCGAGACCATTTTATATTCGATGGTGATTTCATTAAGTTTGCCTTCTCAACAAGCGACTGTGCTTCCCTTCCATGCAACTGAGTTGCGGTCTTGTCAACCTGTTTTTTTCACTTTAAACGAAAATATATATAGATCATGAACGCTTGCGATGAATCTCTTTTCAGGCAGCGATCACACATCATATAAACTTGAAACAACAACAACGACAATGTCGGCTGTTGTGGTGGTAACTGAAGCGTTGGATGGCGATGTAATTATTCCCGAAATCATCGCAATTGACTTGCAAAGAATGGGAGAAGACAACGTAACGGTTCCAGCGTTGAGCAACGGCAGCAGCGGCGGCGGTGGCGGTGGCGGGTTCCTCCTCGAGCCCAACCCGTTCCTGGTTCCCATCAACGGGTTCGCCTCTCCCTTCCTCGTCCTCGTTACCCTCGTCACGAACTGTCTCGTCTGCGCCGTCCTCCTGCGCCCCAACATGCGCAGCCCGACAAACGCCATCCTTGTCGCCATTGCCACGTCCGACCTTCTGACAGGCATCTGGCCAGTGCCCTGCTTCGTCTACTTCTTCACCCTCGAGAACTACCGCGACTGGGTGCCGTACCGCTGGTGCTTCGCCTACCACTGCCTCATCGACTACCTACCGACGATCTTCCACACGGCATCCATCTGGCTGACGGTGGCGCTGGCCGTACAACGCTACATCTACGTTTGCCACGCCGTCAAGGCGCGCGAGCTGTGCACCATCCGGAACTTCGTTCGCGTCATCGTCGCCATCTACCTGGCCGCGATCCTCTCGCAGGTCTGCCGCTTCGCCGAGATCGAGTACCAACCGGTGTGGTTGGAGTCGAGGGTCGACCCGACGCTGTTCGTTGAAGCGTGTCGGCATAAGTTCGTTCCGTGGATCAGCGACCACGCGAATGCCTACTTCAACGTCTACTACTGGTTTCGCATCATCTTCATCCATCTCTTATCCTGCGCCTCTCTCGTCGTACTCAATGTTCTGCTAGTGAACGCCATGCGCTGTGCACAGCACCGGCGCCAGCAGCTACTCAAGCAGAACAGACGCAGCGAGTCGAGACGGTTGGCGGAAAGCAACTGCACAACGCTGATGTTGGTTGCCGTGGTAGGAGTGTTCCTTCTCGTTGAGTTTCCTCTGGCGATCCTTCTGATCATCCTGATCATGCAGAACACTTTCGATCTGGTTCTGATCACGACTGGGTCGAGTCAGATCGCGACGCTCTTCATTAACCTCTTCATTCTGCTCAGCTATCCGTTGAATTTCTTCATCTACTGCGGAATGAGTCGACAGTTTCGAGCGACGTTCAGGAGCATGTTCCTTTCGGGTCTTAAGCCGACCGGAAACGGAAGAGAGGCTGACTATGTGTCGCTGACGACAGAGCGACTGAATATGGTCGAAACGAAAATGTAACTTCTCTAATTAGTCATCTACATTCTCATTCATTCTCTTTCTCCATTTCTTTCTCCTACTCTTCCTGCTTTCATCGAGTCTAGGAGACCTCCGACATTTCCCCCGGACTTATAAATTTCCATCCATAGACGTCAAAGTGCTATTGAAGTCTGCAAACATAATTATAGGCTAAATTGTTTCCTTTTTGGGTACAGTAGGAGAAATATCCGGCGTAAATTGTCCTATTGAAACGTCCGGGGAAAAACGTTCGGGAAATGTCGGGGGAGCCCGGGCAGGGAAGTCGGGCAGGGAAGTCCTGGGGAGTCCGGATCCCCGTTTCCTTCTCTTCATTGTCCATCTTCCCCTCTTTCCAAATCTCTCTTGAGACTGTGTCGTTAAAAAAGGCTAACTGAACTAATCGGCTACTATGATAATAGCTTGCAATGGTTTAACCTCATTAACCCAGCATATAACTTTTGCTATTGTGGGTGCCTCAACGTGATGTCACCTTCCCTCGGGAATTCGTGGCTGGATTCTGCTAGGAAATTCACCCGCTTCTTTTCGCTGCTTGGTGACAATTCTCTTTTCATGGGCCTGTCACGCTGAGAGCGCTTCTGAATAGCTCTGCTGTGAGAAGCGCTTTACAATTGTATTATTCTATTTTTAGATTTGATTAAATATACATAGGATACATGCACAATTTTGCACATACATGTACATACAAATATTACACATAGGCCTATATACATACCTACATATTAGGCCTACATCTAGAGCATCACACACATATACAGAGAGATGCATGCATATGAAGTTATGGCTTAATGTATCCATATATAACATTGTATACACATATATGGATATATGAATACATTGATCCAGTAATACATGCAAACACACATCAATATATACATACATGTATATAAATGCATTTACATGCACATACATTCATACAAGCGTGCATGCGTATTATAGACACAGATACATTCATGCATCATACGTCGATCTACACACTTTCGTATACTTGCATAATATTATGTCCAACATTGAACATATTACATCCACGTTATCCACGTTACCAGTGCATGCTTGATTGTGAAACAATATGTTGAAATCGTTTTATGAATTAAATCGTATAAGTATTATTTGTATACATTCAATCTTCGTAAGTTAATATAATTAAGGCCATTAATTAAAGAAAAATCCTGTTACCTTAGACCCTCAACTTCAAGCACTGACCTATTACGGGCACAGTTAGTATGGTGTCAACAATTCATGACCGTATAGCTAAGTCTGCTATAAAGCTCGTCGTGCAACATCAACATAGGCCTAATATGCTAATAATGGTCCAAAAGCCAAAAGATCGATCTTCCTAATTATGTAGGCCAACTGTCAGAAAGTCTTTACGTGCATTGACTCGTATAAAGCAAAACGCATGAATTCGAAATTGTTTCTCTGGCGATTATAGGTCTATGACTTTTGTTGTGCTTGACATTTTGCGACGAAAATAAAGTGTTGTAGGCTTCAATGAGCAAGTCCTAAACAGTTCCGGAAATTGTTGTCAGAGTAATTACGCGACTAAATAAACCATCACTCGGCAAAGTCCACGTAATAATGCTGCAAAAAGCCTGACGTAAATGATTCATGGCTCCTGATTATTGGCTTCATACTAATAAGAAAGCTTTTACAGACGCGTTTGAAATCAAGCTTTTGAAAGCCGCGTTACGACATGCAACTTTAACGCAAAGCATCAGGATCTACACTATTTACATATGTATATTTTTTCAAAGTCGTATTGTCAAGTGGGTGATTGGCACGTAGATCTTTCTTGCAGTCATTTCTAATAACCGCTGCCCCCATAGTGTGCTTGCCGACTTTTTACTGTCTTTGAATCAAGATAATGCATTGTCGTTAGAAAATAACTGTTGTATACACTTTGGACAGCAATCAACCGTAATTTTCTTACGCCTGCTATTGTAACTAATGCGTGTACTGTACGTGTGTATGTGTGTTTGCTTATATGCAAATGTATGTATGTATATATGTTTGTATGACATATGTATGTATGTATGTATGTACATGTATGTATGTAGGCCTATGTATGTATGTATATGTATGTATGTATGTTAGAGTGGTCCAAAAAGACAAAATGTCGAAAATTAATTTGGGTCACATATGTTCTTGTTCCATTCACTTCAAATAATTGTTTGGAGCTCTCTCTCTTGTCCAAGCAAGCTTCATGACCATATTCCATAGAAAAAAGAGGCAAGAAGGTTTATATCAGATCTGTTAAAACTTTTCCATCCCAAATGCGGAGAGTCATTTGATTTTTGAGGATTTTGCTAGAAGTTGGTGAGCGGTGTTTCATGGTGAACTGCCCCAGAAGCTGTAAGCGAAATTGCACTTCTCCTCTCAAACACCTATCAAGAAGGATGACATGCGATAATTGCAGAAACTCGTCGTAATCTTCACGTTGGTGTTGGTTTTTCACATAAATCGATTGAATGAGCCTATGTCTGGACCCCTGGTTGTTCCGAGGGTTGTGGGAGTAAAGAAATCACTGGATTTCATAGATGCGAGCACACAGCAATGGCTCCTCATTGAGTGTCTGTTAGATAAGTGTACAGCTGTGTGTACATGTGCAAGTCTTTTGAGGCCGTTTTATCAAATGCAAGCCCATAATCCTCTGCTTCCGATTCCGATCATCCGACATTTGAAGACAGGCATTAACTTGCTGTTTTCAATTATCTAATAAACTTGAAAATTACAAGAAACTTTTCTCAACAGCTCCAGAAACACCTTCAGAATGGTCTGGACAGATTCTAGTTAACGTTTGTCATCGCAGTGCAAAAGCAAAGGTAACTCGGCTGAATCCAAATCCTGCTCAGCTGCAGCCTTAGCCTGCGTGTGGCAGTTCTAATAGCAGAAAAATGTTCAAGTTTGAGTCACCTCCAAATATAATCGAATCCTTCTAATTTTTGGCATGTAAGCTCCCTTGGTGTATAGGAACAAGGACAACTGTGACCCAATTTGATAATTTATTTTTTTACATGGTAAGTTGGACCACTCTAATGTATGTATGTATGTATGTATGTATGTATGTATGTGTGTATGTGCAGTGTATGTATGTATGTATGTATCTATGACATACATACATACATACATACATACATACATACATACATACATACATACGTACATACATTGTGTGTATGACTGTATGTGCAGTGTATGTATGTATGCATGTATGTATGTGCGTATGTATGTATGTATGTATGTATGTATGTATGTATGTATGTATGTGTGTATGTATGTATGCATGCATGTATGTATGTATGTGCGTATGTGCGTATGTGTATGTAGGCATGGTTTGGTTTGTGCACAGAGTGACTTTTAAGACTTCGCGAGCCGTCCTAATACGACTTTTATCCATCTTCCAACCGTTGGGATGGGTGGGTGGGTGGGTGGGTGGAGGGAGGGGTAATCTGACGCTATGCCTCGAAGGAAGAGTTGCCATTGCATAGATGGGTTCGTGACATAAATTTAATCTGTTGCTTGAAGATCTGAAGTCGACACTGCACGAAACCCAAGTCCGTCTTTTCCATGAAAACCAGCCAGAGGTGATGATGTGATGGCAAAAGGAAAACCGTCAGAAGCAGAAGATAATATGGATACGAAGCTTACAGAGAAATAGGGTAAAGGAACTGTAGCAGTGCCAGATTAACTATGGCGCAACTGGCGCACTTGCGCCAGGCCTTCTTTCGGGGTAAAAATTTAAAAAAACATTGAGAAATCCGATTATCCGATCGAATTGTTTATATAAGTCACAGTCCGGCTTATTTAAAATGTTTAATTTCTAAAACAAGCATTGCATATAAAATTTGGTGGCATTATAAAAACAGGCCTTCTACAGTACTACTACTATAATGATGACGTACTAATTAATTGTGTACTGTAATGATGACGTTTGACGTAATCAATTTATGCGCGGATCGACCCATCACCAAATAAAATAGAATACTATGCGTACGGTACAGACGACACAGTGTATGTTCCATGTAATATTATTATCTACTATTTAGTGTTTATGTAGCTGCTTATTTCTTTTTTTAATTTTAATTTTTAAACAAATAAAATAAGTAGGCCTAAAGAAAATGAAGAAATTTGAGTCCGGTTGGCAGAAACGTCAAAGAAAACGCGAACTTGAAGAGGTAGGCAAACAGCAACGTGGTAGTAGGCCCTATTGATAAATTTCTGGCAGTAAAAACACGCCAAGTGCCGCAATTTATAGATGGTGTCGACTCAGCGTCAGAAACTGGATGCAGTTCAGGCTTAGGCCGCTCAGCAGTGTCAGCACTAATGCCAACAACAGACACCCTTGATTTCAGCAATGATATAATTGATATACCTAAATCTGAAACTACCATAGATCTACCATTAAAACAAGAGAATCAATCTGTTGGAAACGTACCACAAACTGCTCTGTGGACTATAAATGAAGATTTGGTCAGTTATTGGCTGCAGATGGGACCTGAACCATGTCGTAATCAAGATGGCATGTACTCCAAATCCATAAAACAACATGGAAATAAAGTAAAATTGAATAGTACCAAAAGAAAACTAAACGATTCTGCTTTTTTACGGTCACACCAAACGGGGGAAAAGATCATTCAGTCATTTAAAACGCATAAAATCATCTTTGAGGTCAACAATGGGCCAGGACAAATTGGCAAATTTA
Source organism: Lumbricus terrestris (assembly GCA_949752735.1). Classification (NCBI taxonomy): domain Eukaryota; kingdom Metazoa; phylum Annelida; class Clitellata; order Crassiclitellata; family Lumbricidae; genus Lumbricus; species Lumbricus terrestris. The sequence goes on along the minus strand of OX457051.1, from coordinate 9,387,989 downwards.
ACTCTTTTGAACATTGAGTCGGAAATCTTGACAGATCTTGACTCAAGATATCATTGATTCTTTCTCTACTTTAAAAGCGCGAAGGAAAGACTTTTAAACTCGACGAACATTTTTGAACAGTTGAACTGTAACAAGTAAAATTAAAAAAATCTCCTATGATCCTATCACAGCTTCATTTTGGGTTCATAAATTATTAAAGTATGTTTTTCTATATAATCAATTTTCCCCCATTTTTTTGATAACTTGATTGGATAGAGGGCCTACTTTAGTTTTGTTGCATTGTTTGCGCCAGGCCTCTAAAAAGTTAATCCGGCACTGAACTGTAGGATGGACGGCAGAAAACGGATATTGACACAAAATTATGACCAGTCTCTTTTCTGCCCCTATAGATGCAGGAGAGTATTATAACACACCGAAAGTCTAGAAAGAGATTTACGCGCGCGCACACACACACACACACACACACACACACACACACACACACACACACACACACACACACATTCACGCGTGCACACATACAGACAAACTTCACGTGGAAGCTTATAGGAAACAGGAATTCTGGGTAATACGGAAGTAAGATTACGCAGTTTTATTTATTTCGAAAATTTTATATAGCGTCTCGGCAAGATTGGCTACTCAGAAGCGCTTCCGACACAACATCAAGGTTGTGTCGAACTTGAGTGTGTGTTTTTAAGCAGATCTACGATACTCCTCAGGCGATTTTTTGAATCGATTACTTTGCGGTGACTTTGGAGAAGTAACGTTGGGGAGATGGTTTTTGAAAGATGACGATGGGGTAAAGATGGCTGTGGAAAGTGGGTGTCTGTTTGATGATGATTTTTTTGGTTGATGCATTTGGGATCGATTATAATTTTGGGGTGGAAGATCCTAGGATTGGAATACTTTGCGATTGACCAGTGACCATTTTTTGGATTGGAAGACTTTAGATTTGAAGACTTTAGAGCGGTGAATTTCAGAAGATGACTTAGAACTACTTTTATTTCTATGTGCACTTATTATAGCGCCCCTTCAAGCTCACTACTCAGAGGCGCTCCCGACTACAGAACAGAGAGGACACTGCATCGGAGTTTCACACCGAAGCGCTGAGCAATTGCGAGTGAAGGACTTGCCCAAGGTCCCTACGCGGCGAGGTTGATTCGAACCTCGAACTTTCCAGCTTCAAGGCAGCGACGCCACCACTACACCATGCACCGCGCCCCACAATAACAATCCGACTACTATGACTTCTCTGATTAGTTTCCGTGTGACAGGTTGTTCAGATGATTTATTTTTGCATAGTCATGGAACATCTCCAATAACGTCTCCCATCTGTTTGTATCCATAATATACGATGATATCCGCAGAAGACTTTAGCTGAAGACAGACGTTGGCGTCTTGTGAATTATGACCCCACGTTATTAGATACAACTTCGAGGAACACATAATTTACAGGCGTTTATAAATTATACTATTTTTACATCGCCCCCGAGCGCAGTTTGTGGAGTGAACAACATGGCGTTTGACTTTACTTCAAAATAAGATCAGTCTGAAGTATGTTCCCCAATTTTTTTTGGGCCTAACTAGGCTATAGCGTCTCATCATCATCATTATCATCAAAATCCATGGGCTAAATACTCGTAGGTGTCCGACGCCACTCTCTGTCTGAGCCTGTCTCGCATCATGCTGCCCAGCTTCAACCGGTCCGGTCAGCAGGTCTGCTCCATACCATTAACATCTTGGAGCAGCTAGACCACCTTGTCTGATTTAAGAGAATATTGGGAGAGAGGCATGAAGGACAACCTGGGTCAATGCCCGTATGTGTCCCACGCTCTCTGCCCCGACTCTCTCCACTGGTCTGTCCTGACCGGCCTGAGCATGTCTGCTCCACATCATGACACCTTGAAGCAGCTGGGTCGCTATGTCACTTGTGCCGTGGTTTTTGCGGATTTCAGTCGTCTTGGTCTTTTACTGCCAGCGTATCGCCACCCATCTGGCAAACCTTCCTCCTTTTGTCCGGGCTTAGGACCGGCACAGGGACGTTGTTGGTTCCCTGTGGCGGAGGATGGATGCAGTTTAACGTCGTGCCCAGGACAACTATAGCGTCTACCAACTCTTAATCCCACTGTTAATCCGAGATGTTGCGGGCACAACCTGCAAATTATCGACTTCCGAACGCTGTGACCTAGGTAGTCTCAGTCACCATAGACCGTCTTACGCCGTTCCTGCCTGGGGCTTAACAGCAGCAAATGATCGACAGAGACTTGTGGGGCGCGGTGATGTAGTGGTATGTTCGGTGTCTTGGAGTCGAAGGGTACCATGCAGGTTCGAATCCATCCTCCAGCCGCCGCGTACACGGACTTGCAATTGCTCGTTCGCCTCGACGTGAAACTCCGATACAGTGTCCGCGCTGTAGTCGGGAGCCCCTTTGAGTAGTGAGCTTGAAGGGCGGTATACAGGGTGGCTCAAAAAAAAACGTACCACCGGGGAAAATGCGATATCTTCGCAGCCGATTGGGGTTTTTCTGCGAAAATTTCACAATTTGAAGGGGAATGAATATACAACAATCCCTGAAAGTTTCATTTGAAACTTTTCATGTTTGCAAAAGTTACAGCTGTTCAAACTTAAAATTTCGTTTTTTCAAATATCCGCGTAAAATTTACGTCACTTGTAGATTTCCATGTCATATGATATCACTTTTCCCTACGACCTCAGCATTCGGTTTTGCAGTTTATTGTAAGGTATAATGAGAGTGTCCACTCTCTGCCTTAACACAAGCTCAAATTCTTTTTGTGAAGCTCAGTATGGCCTTGTTGGTCGGGTCCTGCGGCAACTGACCCCACATTAGCAGCAAGACTTGCTTCAGCTGGCCAATGTTCTCCAACTTGGGATTAAATGTCTTGCAGCGTTCCAGCATAGCTCCCCAGACGTGATAAACAAGAGGGTTAAGGTCTGGCGAGTTTGTAAATCATCTTTGCCAATGCATTTACTTCAGTTGATGTCAATAAGGTAGCGCCATCATAATCAACCTTGCCGTGCGAGCAAGCAGGCGCACTGTCCTGCTGCATAATAAAACCAGATGTTAGAGCATACCTGGTCTTCAATGAGTCTGGGTAAGCGAGTTCAATGATGAGTTTGACATCTAACCTACTGAATGGGATTAATTGCAGTCTTTTCTTGCAGCCGCAACACACGCCGGCATATCTGATGCCGAAACCACGATTTGCTTTGCAAACTTGACCTTTCGATTACCAAGCGAATTTCGTGAAAATCGCGCTTTTTCCGTCAGATCAAGCGACCACTTCCTGCCTCTCTTCCGACATCTGATCTTCGTTACATAAACATGTTTGCAGATAGTCTTCAATGTGCTCAGGCTCCACTTTTCACTGGGTATTTTGCTATGATCACGCGATGTCTCAGTCTCTGTTCATGCAAAGTCCGAGTTCCCATTTTATCTTTTGCAGAAACTTTGCCCATGACGTTCATTGTTTGGGTTCACCAATTGAGACCTTAATCTATAAAATATCACCAAATACCAGCAGATTGCTTCATAAACAGCTTCTTTACAGCTCATAGTGAGGTCGTATGACATCATCATCAATGTGTGTGTGTTGTAATTTGCCAAACATCCTAATGAAATCACTTGTATTGGAGCATGATTCTCCGGATAATTGAAAAAACGAAATTTTAAGTTTGAACAGCTGTAACTTTTGCAAACATGAAAAGTTTCAAATGAAACTTTCAGGGATTGTTGTATATTCATTCCCCTTCAAATTGTGAAATTTTCGCAGAAAAACCCCAATCGGCTGCGAAGATATCGCATTTTCCCCGGTGGTACGTTTTTTTTTGAGCCACCCTGTATATCTAATGGAAAAATAAATAAATAAATAAATAATAAAATAAAACTGTATATAGAGATTGCTCAATGCTCATCCGAACACTACGTATGGGTTACCTGCCTGCAGATGCCGAGACAGGTGTCGCGTAACAGAGTCTCCCCCTAAAAGTCTCCCCCGGAGACTTTATTTCGAAATAAATTCTCCACGGCGGATCTGTTCCAGATTAAATTCGCCCCCGGAGAGTATATTCTGAAATAAAGTCTCCGTGTGGGAGAGAATATATCCACCTTCCACGAAATAAAGTATCCCCCGTTCAGCGTGAAATACATGTAGTCTACAGTTGCATCAAATTTAGAGATGAGCAGGCTAAACGGTTAGTTTAAGTTGCCAGATTATATAACAAGAAAATATGTAGGCTATGCTTTTACTTCAGAAAATGTCTTCCAATTCAGAGTTTCAGCCTGGAGGAGACTCTGTTTGGGGAGGAGACTTTGTATCGGGGAGACTTTATTTCGTGACGACGGCACAATTGCAGGGCGAGGACTGCTTGCAGCAAGATGTAACGTGGAACGGTCACCTCACGTTCTTCGAACATCCGCTTAGGGCGCGAATGCAGAACTTTGAACTTCCATGCAAAGATGTGATCGGAACTTTGTCTCACTGCTAATAATTCAACCCAATAACTGATTGCTCCTTCTTCCTTTCTTCTATTTTATTTTATTTTGTCTGTCCCTATTTAGGTTGCGGCTTGTCAAACTGCTTTGGCACCATGAACGATTATTTATACTGTCACATTACGTGACATCGTCTTGCGTTGCATCACATCACCTCGAGTAGACCTACATAATTGCGTTTCATACCATTAGTGACGAACTGTCTAATTGAGTTGTCCTAGATTCTCAACCGGTTACAAAGTGTGTGTAGACCACAAAAATTGTAAATCAAAAATGTTTCCGATAAGGCCCAAACGATAGCACAAAAATTTAAAAGATCGTAAGTCAAAGAAATATAGGTTTATTTAAACAAAACTGAAGATGTCTCTGGAGATTTGCAAAAAAATGGAAAAGAGAAGAGGAAAAGTGGAACAGTGAATAGAACGCAGGATGGCAAGCAAATAAATGGAACAACGAGGTAAGAAGCATTATGAAAAAATAGTAGAAAAATAGCACACGAGTACCGTGCCTATTAAGGAAACCTAACCTCTAAATTGTAGGTTATTATTCAGGGTACCTAACCTCCGAGTCCAATTTATAGATTCTCAAGTAGTAAAGCTACTAAATTAAACATGTTTTCGTGATCTAAAGCGTCCTTTTTATGTGTTTTCTTTGGGCCGTCATGCCAAGGTGCCGGAAATTTAGAACTTATAAGTGTTTTCTTAATATTTTTGCCGTTCTTATAGGCTATCATGGGTTTTTCAGGGAAAGTTTTTTGTAAATACGGGTTCTCATTCATAAGTTCAAGCCAAAGTTTATGAACCATTTTTTTCAAGACATTTTTCTTGTCATTTTTGTTTTCGTATATTAATATAAGGATAGGTGTATCCATTTTCTGTTTTTTTTATTTTGTAATTCATAAGAGAGTCTCTGTGGACTGAATCTAATTTCAAGAGTGCCTCATTTAAAATACATTCTGGATAACTCCTAGCTAGGAAAATGTTGGACAAACAAGTGACCCTAGCTAGCAAGTCCTTGGGATCCGAAACAATTCTTTTTAGTCTCAAAAATTGACTGAATGGTATAGATCTCCTAGTATGAGGTGGATGGTTGCTATGGTAGTTAAGGTATAACTTTTTATCTGTAGGTTTTGTGTATATTGTAGTTTCTAGAATATTTTTTACTTTCATAATCTTAACATCCAAAAATGGGATTTCGTCAGTAGATTGATTAAGTGTAAATTTGAAGTCTTTATTAAAATTATTAAGGGTATTAAAGTAAATGTTAAGCTCGTCTGGGTGTTTATTCCAAATGCCGAAAAGGTCGTCGATGAATCTATCATGATCCCATCGAAGGTCAGGATAGGCTGTATGGAACTTTTCAAAGATTTTGTACATAATAATATTAGCGGCTTGTACACTACTAGATCCCCCCATGGTGAGGCCCTGGATCTGTTTATATAGTATGCCATTGAAAGTAAAGTAACAGTTCCTAAGGGTGAAATTCAATATTTTTTTAAGTAAGGGTGGGGGGATGGGTTTTATATCTATTTCAAAGTGTTTCCAGCAATTTAGGATCTTAGTATAGTGTTCTATAATAAATTCAGTTCCAAGGTCTAATGGGATGTTGGTGTAGAGTGATTCTACATCCAGGGTGACCAAAAGAGTGTCTTTAGTAATGTGGTTGCAGTACTTTTGAAGTCTATTTTAAAAATCTGTCGTATCTTTAATCAGGTTGGGGATCTGTGCTTCACCAATTTTTAGTAATTGCTGCAAGTATGTATGTAATTTAATAGTAGGGCTATTGCACTGCGAGATAATAGGTCTGATCGGGCAACCATTTTTGTGGATTTTAGGGAGTCCGTAAAGTATACCCGGCTCACTGCTCGTGTCAATAAGCCAGTTGAATTGCTTTTTACTCAGGAACGGTCGTAGTTCATTAATCAATATTCTGTATTTTAGCGTCAAATCCTCCTTATTTATAGAATCTTCTGTAACTCTTATATATGTGGTGCTGTTTTGTAGATGGTTAAGAATCTTCTCTTCATAATCCATTTAAAACGTGACATGGGCGCCCGCAGAAATTTTTGCAGGGGGGGGCAAAATTTTTAAGATGGTCACGGTTAAATTTCTTAGTCGCAAGAGCTTAAAAATTGCAAAGCTGCATGGAAAGTGAGAACACGGGTTTTTTCCAAGAGATTTCTAAATGCATATTTCTCAGTTTCATTTTGTGTAGGCCCATCATTTTCAGTATGAACAGTTTTCTTAGTGCGAAGAAATTTATTAAAAATGAAAAGTAGAATGTTAAAAAGTAGGTTTTTGAAGGGGCGCTATATAATGAATGAATGAATGAATGAATAAATGAACGAAAAACAGGTATCAGTTTTAAAGGGGCAAGTGCTCCAACAAGTTACTTCTCTATTTTAATCATAATTTCTAAACTTCTAAAGTGCCACTCCAAAGTAAATTGTAGGGCACCAGCGTATTCAGAAGCGCTGCATCGAGTCAGCAGGCTGTTCAAAGGGTAGTCAAGTAAGAGATCCGAGTCCGGTAGCCAGTGGGTCAGGTGTTAATGCAGGTGTTGTTTAGGAAGGTGGATGATCCCGAGGATCGGAAGAATGAGGTATCAATTATTTTGAACAGTTATTTTTGGTTTTGGGAGAAAATCTCAAGGTGTGATAACCAGAGCCAATAATCCAAGTTTATCTTCAGCTTGACCTACCTAAATTCTGTACTGGTAGCATGCAAAATGGACAAAATGCAGCCTGACTTAAAGCAGACTTGATTCCATAACGCTGGTGAATATGTAGATCTCTCTGACTTAATTTCAATGAGCTGTTGATGAATTTCAAATTTTTACTTTCGTGTAAATTATCGATAATTAATTTTTGTGCAGTTGTGAAAAATTGCATTAGCCTAGGCCTACAGCGAGATTCCAGACAAGTAGGCCATAATCGATAGGAATATTATTTGAATGGGCACCCGCAGGAGGGCTAATAGTAATTGTTGCCGTTTTCTGCAAGAGCTTGAAAAACTGCAAGGCAGAAAATTAAGAACTTTTTATTTCTAGACAGATTTCTATACTTAAATTTCTGACTTTCACTGAAGTGTATCATTCGTAACATTAGTATTTCAATGGGAAAAAATTTCTTAAACCCCAAAGTAGTAGTTGGAAAAATAGGTGTCAGTTTTCCAGGGGGGGGCAAGTGCCCCCCTTGCCCAATTATTTGTAGAGAGCCGCTCAGAAGTCACGTAGCCAGGAATTTATGACGGGGTGTGGTTTTTTGCCTGACTGGATGCCTTCCTGACACCAAACCAACAGTATTAGAGTAGATAAAAAGGGAATAAAGTAACAAAGAGGATAAAGTAAGAAAAACAAATGTTAATTCAAGCAATTGTTGTATTTTTTCTTGTTTAAGTGGATAAATAACCTTTAAAAGAACTTTTTCTTAAGCCAAGGGGGTTTTAATCCCCGAAACCCCCCCTTGGCTACGCCACTGGCTCTCAAACTGCATAATTATTTATATGTCTGAATAAGCGACCGAACAAACTGTCCGTATACGGAGAAGATGAAAGTGTAAGTGGCCTACCTCAAGACTTGGTTTTACCGCTCGCCTTATAACACGAAGAGTCAAGCGTAGCCAGGATTTTATTTGGGGGGGGAGGGCTTAGTCGCTACGGAGTTTGGAGAAGCATCGTGAACTCTCATACGGTTTTGGACGGTGTATGAAACACTGTAGTTCTCAAGTTAAGTGCTAGTAAATGCGTTATTTCACTTTTAAATGTTTTCGTGGTGTTCAAACACCCAAAACACCCCCTCCAGCTACGGCCTTGCGAAGAGTAGCCTACGGGTTCCAGTCTTCCTTGAGACGATTTCTATGCAATGACCCTGAATATTCATTTCACTCACGTTTTTCATCGCTATCGATCGATTCTAGGACGTCAATGTAGGCCTACATGTAGTGTCGATTCATTGGTGCATAATAATTATTATATAATTACTAAAGAACAGCAGACGTTTCGGCGGCGGATCGAAGTCTCTTCAATTCAAGTCCAAAAGTGGCGAAGACTAAAAACTTGGTAAAAATTGTCCACCAAGCAAGATTTAGTAGGCCTACTCATGAGATCACAGAATTTTCCCAAACCATAACCAGCTTCTGGGTCCGAAATTCGGAGTTACAGAGACTGGTGGAATGGAAACTGTGCCATTATCTCCCCCTAGCGAATCAATAATTATAGGCCTATTCTTATCGGAGAACAAGAAACTTTACATCGAGTGTGTGACAATGAATGGAATCCGAAATCACCCCAAAGTAACCGATTCAAAAATCGTCTGTACAATGGCCTGTAAAGTAGAAATCCTCTTTCAACAATCGTTTAAACAATACGGTAAATTTAGAAAGTTTATGCCTACCGGTACTGTACGATTATCACCCAAAACACCCCCTCCAGCTACGGCCTTGCGAAGAGTAGACTACAGGTTCCAGTCTTCCTTGAGACGATTTCTACGCAACGACCCTGAATATTCATTTCACTCACGTTTTTCATCGCTGTCGAACGATTCTACGACGTTAATGTGGTGTCGATTCATTGATGCATAATAATAATAATTAGTATATAATTAGGCCTAATCAGGAACAGCAGACGTTTCGGCGGCGAATCTAAGTCTCTTGAATTCAAGTCCAAAAGTAGCCACGCCCCTGATTAATATTATCGCACCTAATGTAAATGTAAATGTAATGTAATCGCATATTTATATAGCGGCTGTCTTATGGCCTCGACCCTGAGGGTGAGATCCTTCACCACCGCTACTCCACGTTTATATTGCTAATAAAACCATTACCCCAGGGCACAAGCTTTTAATCACCTAGATACGCAGACGGACAAACAGACGGACAAAGAACAATAGGGATACTCGAACATTCTAGAAGGGTCTGAAATAATGACGTCACTGCATTCATGAATATTAAGTAGGTGGCGTGGCTATTTTGCATGATTATTAATGAGAATTATTACCTCAATGGGGCGTGGTTAATGGGTTTTGATGGGTTTTTAATTACTTTTTAATTGGTGGAGTAGAATTGTTCCTTATCCCGCTACCAATTCAGCTGCTTCAATTCCTGTTTCGCATCTCATTATTTTGATTTAGACAGCAGGCCTATCACATGCTTTGACATCAAAATATGTGTAGCTGTTGTCTGTTTACCTACGTGGTTAACATTAGTTTTTCATATACATCTTGCGCCGGTGACACGAAAAAGAGAGTCCCTTCTAATAATAATACCTCTCCCCACATGGAAAGAATTTGAAAAAGTCAATTCCGCGGTTTATTTTTTTTGAACATTAACTTCCATTTGCTTTGTTTTGAAAATCACCACTAACAAGTGTGGTTCATTCCTACCAGCTAAATTTGTTTGCTTTTCTTTTTAGAACGCTTATAATATTTAGAACACTTAAGAGCATATAGAGTCACTAAATAAATTCGAGTCGCCTTGCTTTGAACATTGCTTAGGACACCAAAAACCAATAGAGTAATTTTAAATTACACTATGTAACACGATTTTTGTTCCTGGGCAATTAGTGTAATTTCCTGGTTCTTTGTGCCTCAAAAGTATAGGAAATGGTTGTTATTCTGTTTAAACTTTGCTTTTGTGGACTGGAGAATGATATTTAAAAGAAAAAACCTATTTCCACAACAAACGAGCGAATTTGTTTGTTTTTGTTCTTGTAAAGGCAGAATAAAACTATATAGGTCACAAGAAACCACAAAATTACTCTAAATCAACATGTATCAATACTAGAATGATAACAAAATTGACCACTCGAAATTTATAAATGCGTGCTTTTTAGATTTTTACAGTTATACTGTAAATCACTTTCACGAATCAGCCCCAGATGTAGTCTCCCATCATGTTCTCATTGTACTGTCCTTGGTAGCGACGTTCAGAGTCTAGTATATCCTGGTGGAAGCGCTCGCCTTGCTCCACCGAGTATATGCTCCCATGTTCTCCTTGAAGTTATCAAGGTGAGCATCAAGGATATGAACTTTCAGGGACACCCTGCATCCCATTTACTGTAGTTCTTCACTAGAGTCTCAACCAGCTCTACATAGTTTCGGCCTTGTTATTGCCCAGGAAGCCTCTAACCAACGCCACAAAGCTATTCCAATCCGCTGTCTCACTCCTAGAAAGCATCTTGGAGAAATCCGTACACTTCATGATTCTCTTTATCTCTTGTCCGACGAATATACCAGCTTTGACTTTTGCCTCAGACAGCTTAGGGAAGAAACCTTGAAGGTATTTGAAAGCTACCGATTCCTTATCCAGAGCCGTGACAAATTGTTTCATTAGGCCAATTTAATATGCAGTGGTGGCATCGGTACTTTCGAGGATCCATCAGTGGCTCCCACTTGACATTTTGGCTACCCACATTGAACTCGGTCTGCTGGGGCCAGTCCCGCTTGTGGTAGTGCGCCTTTTGTCTCTTTTGTCTCAAAGGCAAAGGTAGCAAGGAAACTTTGTCCGAACCCTTGCAGACCCATCAGGAATGATACCATTTTGAAGTCTCCTAAGACATCCCAGCCGTAGCCTACTCATCGAACTTTAAGGCGGCTAAAAAGGTTCTCGCGCTGTTGTAATCCTTTTTGAAGTGTACCAAGTGAGCCAGAGGAAGAGGTGGATACTTGTTCCCATTATGGAGTAGCACGGCTTTGAGACTCCCAGATGAACTGTCAATGAAGAGAAGTCACTCGTTCGGGTTGCAGTCGATTCCAATTTCCTGAAAAGACCGGTCACGTTGTGACAGAAGCAGAGTCCATCTTGACAGGTAAAAAAGCTTGAAATGCCTGATGACGCCTCCTCTGATCTGCGATTTGAGCACTCATCCAACAGGTTCCACTGATTGAGTCTAGACGTCAAAAGTTCTGCATTGGACCTGGTGAGACGAAGACCTCTCATCAAGTCGTTGAGGTCTTTTTGGTTTGGATAGTAGGCCTACGGATTTTTGTCATGAGCTAATAAATTATAGTATGGATCTAAAACGTATTCATCGCCCTCTGACTATGACATACTTTGTTCTTCTGAAGGCGACTGATTTCTATCCAGAACAGTGGGTACCAGAAGCTCAGGACTGTGTGGCACTGCGGCCATGGATGAAGGAAGGTTGGGGGATGTATGATAGGAGCTGCATTCTTTCCAGTTTGGACGTTTGGAAGGATCCACCATGCAGAAGTAGCAATTGCTTGAGTGGTCAGAGGGTTCTCGCCAGATTCTTGGTATTGCAAACTTCATGGCTCTCTTTTCCCCTCTGTACCATCCTCCGCAAGAAAGTACAAACATAGCAGAATGCGTCAGCCGGATACTTGCAACCTCTTGATGCCATATGAGTTGTGTCTACAGGCTATGCACCTAGTCAGACGTACAACTAAACAGAAGTGCATGCATGGTGGGCTCAATGCATCTTTATTTATGGATGGATCCGATTTGACCAGGGTCTATGACAACAGAGGTCGTTACCCTGGACAGAAATTTGCTCGGCATATTACAGCACTTAAGAGCATGGTGCTGAACCATTTTTAATTTTTTTCTTTATTTAAACTACTAACTGTAGCTATTTATAGGCGTGGAGGGTTCTCGCACATTCTATAATATTCCTGGAAGTTCACAAAAGCTGTATAGATACTCCGAGTTAACGCATGAATTTCAATGTACTAAAGAAGCAGTCACATTTCAGAATAATCAATCTCCTGGCCTGAAAAGCAAAGTCTCTGGGGTATAATGGACATTTTCTATACTTTTGAGGCAGAAGCAATTAGGAAATAACATTTAATACCCAGGAACAAACAAAAAGTAAAATTTTGTTACGTAGTGTTATTGATGATGATGATGATGATGATGATGATGATGATGATGATGATGATGATGGTTGTGGTGGTGGTGGTGGTGGGGTGGTGGTGGTTATGATGATGATGATGATGATGATGATGATGATGATGATGATGATGATGATGATGACGATGATGATGATGATGATGATGATGGTGATGGTTATGGTGATGGTGATGAGAATGATGATGAGGATGATGATGAGGATGATGACGATGACGACGATGATGATGATGATGATGATGGTTCTCTGCCCAAAGGCAGGTTCTATTGTTGCCACCCGGGGATGAGATGAGTGAGGTGGTTTCCCGTTGCCTTTCACACAGACAATGATGGGTAAGCAACTTGCCCAAGGTCGCTCTGCATCGGCCTGCGCCACCGCGTCCCATGCGTGCTAGCCCGATATATCTAAATCTGTGAGTGTCAACTCCCAGCCCGGTGATTGAACCGCAGTCCGTTGCAGCCAATACACGTATGCCGCTCTCGCTTACCGGTGTAGCTAACTAAGGCAGCTTAAATTATTATTACAGCATAAATTTATAAATTAGGCTATAAGCTTACGCATTTTTTCAATAATTGGGATATCCGGATAGGCTACTCTATTGGACAATGCCCGGTATGTTCCATTCCTCGGATAGCTTTAAGGGAGAGGTATAGAATATCCGGTGACACCGGTATCTAGTTCATGTCTTCAGATATCATGATGTAAGCCAATGCTAATAGCCCAATTCAGTTGAATTCCCATAACCCTAACCTTAACCCTAACCTTAATCTTCTCTGATTTTATTACTTGTATGCATGAATGGTTGGATCCGGTTTGACCAGGGTCTATGACAACAGAGGCCGTTACCCTGGACAGAAATTTGCTCGGCATAATTATTACAGCACTTAAAGAGCAAGATTCTTGAATCTTTTACTTGTATGCATAATAGGCTACTGTTAGTCCTATGCATTGTTTTGGGTGGTGGTTTCTTGTTCATCTTTGGTTAAATGTATTCTTGGCCGTCTGATTTCTTTTTTCTATCTTGGTGTTAAGGGGACATATTTTGATCTGTGTTGAGAGAAGTTAAGTGGACATTTCATCTGTGTTGAGAGAATGGCGGAGACCAGTTTATGCATAAATGCAATAGAAGTGCATGCATGATATTAACCTCTACTGAATATTAGGTTAGGCCTACATTACTTCATAGTTTAAATTAATAAGCTGGGATCCTTTACACCTCTGCCGTACGGAAAGACAGACTAATATTTAATCGATTATTTACTTTATATGATTGCGATTGTTGACTGGTGTCATGCCTATTTAAGTTTTCTTCCGTCTGCTTCTTTCGGAAAATTTAAGTTTTTAACACTGTAGACCTCTGACGAGTGTCACCCCATCGTTTTATAGTTTTAAATTAAATAATTAAGTCTGTATCCTTCACGCATTCGCGAAGTGGTAACGACAGACAAATGATGAATCGTTTATTTTGAAACTAGTATGATCAATTGATCATAAACTGGTTTACTTTGCCGTAATTAAATTTTGTCTTCTACCTATAAATTTGTTAAGCCACATTAAAATATACAACCGTGAGCTAAAGTCTTGCGAAAAAGTCGCAGAAGAAGGCCTCCAGTGTCATCTGTTAACTCATCGTGCTTTCTGTTGGCGTAAAATTGATAGGATTGTCTTGTTAATGCTTTCTGCTGAAATGTCCACAACCCCTGAGCAGCCACCGCGGGATGGAATCCCATGCCAGCGGTGACCTAAAACATACGAAAGTCGTAGGAAACACAAGTTGACATGTGGAAGATTACAAACGCCTTCAATGACATATGTTCCATGTTGTGAGAAAACGACGTTTGCAAGTCCAGCACCATGAGGTGCAACAACCATTACTGCGGAATGGAACATTCGCATTGTATCGTTGAGTGTTGGAACAGGATTGTCTATGAACATTACGTAGCTCAGATTGTACGCCTTGGCGGCTCTTTCAACCACCTTTTCAATCTCTCCTTGTTCTGTAAACTTGCGAGATCCGGATCGCCGGATCAACAGGACTTTGTCTCGAGGTTCCGGTGGGAAATTCTCAGCTATGTACTTACGGTAAATCCTTGAAAGCATTTGAATCTCTTGAGGGTTTGCAAATCCACACATAGTTGATCTCGGTAAATAAATCAGTTTTGCTCTGAAGGTTCCACTAATTATTCTGCTCTCATTTAAACCCAGTATTTTAATCAATTCCGCTGTTCGTCCTCCTGTTTCTGGAGCAAGTATCTTGATGTTAGGATTTCGTTTAAGAAAATCAAGATAAAGTGATAGTCTTGGAATAATTTCTACCATTCGATGAAAGTTGGCTGTTCCCCAAAATTGAGCTATTGGAAAGATCTCATCGTACATTGGAATCTTGTCAACATTTGATGGTGGCTTTGTATTGATATCACGACTACACGCATACTGGACGAGTTTCACTTTTTCACTATAGACATCGCTGTGACCAGTAACAATTCCGTCTCGTATTATATACATATAAAATGTAAATGGTGGTTGTTCGGTGAAGAAATGCGATGGATATGCTTTTCCATTGTTTGGCCAGTAGTGCGCCTTCACCACAGAGTGCAATGGCTTTGCATTAAGAACAAGCACGTTCACTGATTGAGGAGCTGTGCTCCTTTTTACATCGCGATAACACGTTCTGTTGTAAATGACGTCAAACTTCGCTTCAATCGTACAAGGAGTTTCTATCCACGTGCAGAGTGGATCATCCGCTGTCCATTCGTAGTAGCTTTGTATCAAGAGATTTGATTCGTCTTTGAGAGAACTATATTTGCTTCCAACTCCAGACGATTTATCCCATGGCAGTGCAACGAGTTGCAGCTGTGAGAAATTAGCAAGCAGTTGCAAAAAGTCATCTCTCGATGTCTCTATCAATTTGATTTCTTGATGGGATGCGATCGGTTTCCAGTCACCAGCGCATCTTGACTTCAGAGCCTCTAGGCGAAGTTTATCCAGTTTCTCGTTGAAAATTCGAACCCGCTTTGGAAATGATCCATCAGCTAGAATCTCAGTAAAAACAAATGGACGTCGATTACTTTGATTTTTAAATTCTTCACCAGAGCACCCTGCATTCCCGGTGTTGGACAAATTAAAAAGTTTGGAAAGTAAAAGCTTAGGGTTTATATCTGTTATTATTTTGAGTGATGTTTGATAATAAAACACAGTGATCAGCAAGACGAACGTGATTGTGATGCACAGACAGGAAAAGTATTGCTTGTAATGAGGATGACCATTTGCCATGTCGAAGAATTCTGATATCTTTCGACCAGAAGTGGTGCAGAATTGATGTCTATGTTGATTGTGAGATAAGCCTCGAGAGAGCCTTGAGAGAAGTAATTACTGAAAATTTAACAAAAAAAGCAAATATTATAGTATTCGACATCATAGTAATATTGTTAAAGTGACCGGCTATAGCAGCATGTCAGAATCGCAATGTCCTGGTTGCTACCAGGCCAGTGGGATCACATGTCTTCTGCCGAAGCCTCTTGAGTAGTGGTATAACTGACAGTTTGAGAACAAGACCCATCCATTGTTCCGAACAATGGTCCATTGAACTCGACGACGTCCTATTCGTATTGCATACAATATCCCATTAATATAAGTGACAGTTCATGGAAAATAGACCCTTCTATTGTTCTAGAGTAGACAATAGTCCACTGCTCGCCTACTCTCGGCCATTCAATTGTCCAAGAAACTGTCTATTGCTTGCCGACGTCCGCAACCCTATTGTGCTCCTACCGTACTACAATATCCCATTGAAGGACGACGCTCGGTACCTTCATTTAGACAGTAGTTTGAAATTTGTATCTTCGCTCTAACAAATTCCGTTCCTACACGAGTGTGGCAACATGGAAATAATTTTTTTATAACAAGACATGCATACTGATATTGTAAAAAAAATCCATCAAAAAAACTTGCACATTAATTTTTTATAGCACTTTAGGCAAAGGGTGGACCAAAAGAAGGATAGCCGGAAGGTTTTTTGATAATATCTTGGCCAGAAGTAAGAATTTGTAAATAATATTTTGCAGGCTTAAAGGCAATTAAAATATACGTACAAAGGCCAAATTTCAACAAAATATTTCAAGCAGAAAAAAAGTTATTTCACTTTTAGTCAATCTACCCACCGTTTTTTATGACCAAAAGCATATCGCAACAAAAAAGTAGCACAAAACGATTTTATTGAGTCACATCTGAAATAATTGTTATCAAATGAACTTAATAGTGCTACCTTGAACACCACCAGTGCCTAATTAAACGTTTTATGAGCTTCTGTTTACAGTTCTTGATGGCCTTGTTGATGTGTTCCAAAGGTAAATCTTCAAATATAAACTCCAATGCAGCTATCAATTCTCTGATCGCTCTTGGTTTTGGTTGTAGGTTGTGGTAGTTCTCCAGCATAGCTCTCCTCACTTGATAAAACCATTTGATTAAAGTCTGGATATTTAAAGCCATTGGCTTTTCTCAATGAAACATGAACAATTTACATTGAGCCGATCTCCTTCCATCAACGGCGTATTTCTGAACTCTCAATTTAACTCTTAACTACTCTGCTCTCAATGTTTATCAGGGTAAGCAGAGATTGTAGCTGTAGCACCAAGATCTTGCTCATGAAGTGTCTGAATACACATTTTATCTGTCATTGACACGTTGGGCAATTTAAGGTTTTTTAAAAGATATTTCAATTTTATTTTTTAATAGCAAAAATTATTAATCTGACAGATTATTTATTTGCCAACTTGATCGTCATCTTGCTAAGTGACTTTGCAGTGATGTGCAGCCACGCTGGTACCCTCTTTCTTTTCTAAATAATAATAATAATAATAATAGGGCCGTTCCAGACTGTGATTTTATATTAGGCGGTAGCGAAGTCCCTGAGGGATCCTGTATACCTCGGGGCAAAAAAAAAATAAAAAATAATAATAATAAATTTAAAAAAATTATAATAATAAAATATATGATAACAGTAATAAAAATCGATAATTACTCTTAAGAATACTTGTTACAATAATAACAGTGTGTTTGCAGGCGGTTCAATCAAGTAATACTTACTTACTTAAATAGGAACGTGTCTGTTTTGCAATAAAAGAAGTTGTATAATAATAATAATAATAATAATAATAATAATAATAATAATAATAATAATAATAATAATAATAGACTGGCGCGGTGGTGTAGTGGGCATGTATGCTGCCTCGCAGCCGGAGGGTTGCAGGTTTGAATCCTCAACACTTTGGCATGAAAATCTGATTCAGTGTCCATGCTGTAGTCAAGAACGCTTCCGAGTTGAAACCTTGAAGGGGCGCTATAACAAGTGCACAAACAAACATACAATAATATATAATAATGATTATTTTATGGCAATATCAAAGCTGTTTGGCAACAATTATTGTACATAAATATGAATAGCCTTTAAGTCTGTAAAGTTTGATTTACAAATTCATACCATTGGGAAAGAAATTAGGAATAAACCTTAGCCCTTTTTGGCACACCCCGTACAAACTTCAAAATGATATTGTTCCAGCAGAGCTTAGACAATGCCTCCCGCACAAACAAACATCTCCCAATTGGCAGAAAAACCCCAAATCCCTGTGCAATCTTTAAATACTTTTCACGATATTCTGGATTCTGGGTACTAAGAGTGTTTCACGAGACATAGAAAATATCCTCTTTATGACATCGGATAGCTCTAGAGTGGTTTTGACCAAATTTGATGATTTTATTTCTACCTGCATAGTTTTTTGCATAGATTATAGAAATATTACATTTATTATTGTTTGTCAAATGATTTGAGCAGAATTAAATATCAAGGTACTTTCATATTCATTCATTATACGCAACCTTACGTGCAAAAATTAATTCACCTTTTGGTTACATCGCAAATTTAATAGATTCACTGTGCGCATTTAACATTTACATTGAAAGGAACTGTTCAAATTAGGAACATTGATCTTGATCCAGCTTCCACTTCACATATAAAAATACCTTAATCCAGCTTCCATTTCAGATATAGAAATACATTCGTCCAGCTTCTAAGTAAGGTATAAAAATATCTTAATCCAGCTTCTATTTCTCAAGCGTTTTATCATTAATCCAGCTTCTTTTTAACATATAAAATACCTTAATCCAGCTTCCATTTATCAAGCGATATTTTCATAAATCCAGCCTCTGTTCAACCAACACTTATTTTCATCAATCCAGCTCCAATGTACGCAAAAACATTTTCATCAACCAGGCTCCAATTTAAACGAGAATGTTTTCACCGATCCAGCTCCAATTTAAACAAGGACACTTTCACCAATCCAGTTCCAATTTAAGCAAGGACACTTTCACCAATCCAGTTCCAATTTAAGCAAGGACACTTTCACCAATCCAGTTACAATTTAAGCAAGGACATTTTCAACAATCCAATTTCTATTGTATCTTAAATGGAAGCCGGATTAATGATAAAACACTTGAGAAATGGAAGCTGCTTCGCAATATAATGCTAAATGTCAATCATGTCCTGAGGAACCTTTTTCCACCTCTTGCTAAAATCACATATAACTTGCGACCTAGACCACATCCTTTTGTTCTGCCAGTTAAAGATGTTAGAAACTTTATTCCGAGGGTTCTCTTTGACACCCATTAATGACATTGTTATCATCACATTATTTTGTTGTTTACTTTTAAAGTGTATTGACATGTAACTGGGTGCGGTGTGTCACCCTGATTTGTCCAATTAAACGAAGATTAATAGCTGGATTAAGGTATTTCTACAAAATCCATGGCGTCCGAAATGATATAAACACGCGTTCACCATTACATTACGTCACTAAAAACATTGAGTAAAAATACGGCAGGTTCCGCAGGTGAACTAACCGACAAGGTACACAGCCGAAAATTCTGCAGGTGAATTAACCGACAAGTACCAAATAAACACCTATTCTAACTATGTGTCTGAATTATAACACTGACAGAATTTTCAGAATTTTATAATGCGCTTTTTAATGTTGCTGTCGGACATCGCGAAGGCGTTTAAAAGTAAACTCATATTAAAAATTTAGTTAAACAAGTAAGTAAAGCGGTCACTTAAACAATAAAACTTTAAAAATTTATTTCTCGCTTTTCTTTGATGGAAAATGACACTTAAGCTGTTCAATAATATACAAATACGTGTTTAAAATTCCATGATGCCACGTGAAAGAATGCACGAAAATTTACATTTTTGGTGTTCAGACTACCGTCTAATTGTCCAAGAAACCGTAAACACTATATTCGTTGCTAGAACGAAGGGTTTCGAGTTGTGCTATAGAAGTTTGATGCATTAAGAGCAATTTCGCACAGAAACCATCTAGTGATGTTTCGATTTACGTGAAATATGTTTAAATGTTGTTTTAAGCCCAAGAATCCGTGCGGTGAATTAGAAGCTTAAACGTCAGAAACGCTCCTGGGATGCAAATTATCAAGTAGCGCTACACAAGTCTCTTAGAAGAATTATGCATTTTCACGTAACACGATTAAAATCGTATGCATTTGCAACAAGCCA
Source organism: Lumbricus terrestris (assembly GCA_949752735.1). Taxonomy (NCBI): domain Eukaryota; kingdom Metazoa; phylum Annelida; class Clitellata; order Crassiclitellata; family Lumbricidae; genus Lumbricus; species Lumbricus terrestris. The sequence goes on along the minus strand of OX457051.1, from coordinate 9,368,050 downwards.
TACAAACACCAAAACATGCTTTCATAGAAGAATGCATACAACGATGTCATCATAACGAAGTCCAAACATTTAAAGACCCACAATAACTATACAATAATTTTACTTTGTCTATAATATTACAATTAAGCATTAAGTAAATAAGCAAGTAGTTAAGTTATTTCGATCTAGGCATGCAAAATTGGTAGCCTAGGTGTCAGTGAAGTACTACGAATATTGAAAGCTGGTTCAGATGTAGAATGCGTGGTTTACACAACAACAGTTACTGTAAGATTGTATCGCAGAAGCGTTATGAAGATTCACATAGCTGTTTTATGTTCTTTAATGCAGTACGGTAACTGTTATGGAAAATGAAAGTCGCCATTGCAAAGGTGCGCTTTTAGTATGAAAGATTTCAACTCTACAATTTGATTTCAACTGGCCTAGTTAGCTACACCGGTAAACGGGAGCTGCATTCGTCTGTTGGCTGCAACGGACTGCGGTTCAAACCCCTGGCTGGGAGTTGACATTCAGAGATTTAGATATCTCGGGCTAGCACGTGTGGGACGCAGGGGCGCAAGCTCCTGCGTAGCGACCTTGGGCAAGTTGGTTACCCATCATTGTCTGTGGGGAAGGCAACGGGAAACCACCTCACTCATCTCATCCCCAGGGCTGGTATGCACAGGACACGGCATAAGGTAATCACATATAGTGCCTAAACTCGACTTAGCAATTCCCGATATAGCCATTGGAATGTATCCGTATATGCACGAGATAAAATAGCACAGAGCATAACTAATCTACACATTCCTTGCACCCGACGATGCATGACGCTCGCTCTTCCGGGTCTTCCCCCAAATCAATAGATTATAGCTGAGCGCGCATGCGTGAAAGATATTTATATGCGATCGTTGCCAGCGTTGGGTAAACAAATTTAGACCTAAAGACGGGCCCCAGGGAAATATCGACGGCTGCCTATTGTTCACGCTGTCCAGCTAACGTCGGCCGTCTATAATAATTATTGTTCACATTGGGAATAGCCGGTTTACTCCTTCCTCGGAATTGGAATAACGTTATACCTAGTTTAGTTCGCTAATCTCAAGCCGTGCATACGGAAATAACCCAGTATTCCCGATTAGGCCAGATTTAAGCCATATACAAGAGTTAAACCCTTATGTGCATACGGGCCCAGGGGCGTAGAGCCAATGAACCTGCCTTCGGGCAGAGAACCATCATCATCATCAAGTTGATTTCAGCTCTACAAGTTTGTACTATTTCATATTAACTGACTATAAGGTTTTCAAGAAATCAGATTTCGGAATTACAATAGTAGGCTACAAGTTAGCACTATTTAACACATGGAGAGAGGTTTTTAATTTTTTTTAAGAGTCCAGCATTTCAATGTTCAAAGTCGCTAACAAGAAATTGAGGGTTTTCGTTATGGAGAGCGAAAGAAAGAGAGAGAGAGACAGACAGCCACAGAGACAGAGAGACAGAGAGAGTGAGTGAAAGAGAGAGATGGAGGGAGGAAAGAGGGAGGAACGAAGGGAGGAACGAAGGGAGGAAAGGAGAGACGGGGAATAGAGAGAGAGAGAGAGAGAGAGAGAGAGAGAGAGAGAGAGAGAGAGAGAGAGAGAGAGAGAGAGAGAGAGAGAGAGAGAGAGAGAGAGGGAGAGAGGGAGGGAGAGAGAGACAGAGACAGAGACAAAGACAGAGACAGAGACAGAGACAGAGACAGAGACAGAGACAGAGAGAGAGATACAGACAGACAGACAGAGAGAGACAGAGACAGAGACAGAGACAGAGACAGAGAGAGAGAGAGAGGGAAAGGGGAGAGAGAGAATGAGTGAAAGAAAGGGGGATGGAGGAAGGAAAGAGTGAGGGACGAAGTGAGGGACGAAGGGAAGGAAGAAGGGATGGAGGAAAAGACGGAGAGAGAGCGGGAGGGAGATACTGGAGAGAGAGAAGACGGAGGGAAGGAAATGAGTTGAGAATTTAATCAGATGCATTATTGTTGCTAAAACGAGTCTACTTCACGGATTTGCATGTATAACTGACGAGATTATGGATAATGATATGGCATTCACATAGGACAAAGTTTCGATGGTAGGAAGATTTCTAACTTTAGTGAGTGATTGAGTGCGTGAGAGAGTTGAATTGAGAGTTTTATTTTTATTTTTATTTAATTTTTTATTTATCTGAACAGCATTATGTTTACAAGTCGAGTTTATATACGTAACAAATTATGAATGGTGAGATGCAAAGACTTACAAGATTGACAAAGTAGCAAATACATAGAATAAACGTTGGAAGGTAGGAAGAGTTTTAGATTTAAAGAACGCTAACTGATTGTCTGGACACGAATCGAAAGCATACTTTAAAAGACATTACGACATTACTAATTTGCGAGGCAGGTTGATGTAACGGCAGCACGATCGTTGGAGTGCAAATACCGTCGAAATTAACGAAATATCGGTTGCATAGGATGTGCAAGGAAGGTTTTAGTTTGAAAATGGGATAAGATGCACGCTTTGTATGGAGCGGTCATGGCAAACTGGCCGTTTCAAAATCATAGTCCATGATGAATTTGTATGTTTCAGACAGCCTGTGTGGCATGAGATCTTGTCCGGCATGAAATAGTGTCAGAAAAGTCTTGTCATTTTTCACGCGTCCGATGACATCATGTGGCGGACAGGCCACAAGGCAAGTACACGTAAAATATAACTTGTTGGGTAAATGGCGGGAGTAACCCTGACTCTCGTTAGGTAGCCATTTGGCTTAGTAGAAAAGAAACTGAAACCGGTTTCGTTAAAATTTAGGTTTCGGTCATTGTATACGGAAGACCGATGGGGGCTTTTAAGCCAAAGTATAGAGTGTTGCCGGTGGAATAAAGCCTGCCATACGGTGCGTTGCTTATAACGTGGAGTAGTTGCCGACTACTCCATACGTACTGTGTTCGTGAATTCGTTCATAGTTAAATCGGTTGTGTTCGACTGTCTCTACAGGATTGGCATTGGCCATTCGAACATAATTGGGCGATCCTGATATACGCAGTTGTGAGGGCTCAGGTGGACGATCTGTCGGGGTTCGTTACTCAGTCATCGATCTCTAGGGGTTCAATCTTCTGTTTCAGGGGTACGGGTTACTGGCCGGAGACGCCGCAGCTCCGTTGGTCTGCGGAAGTGTTACAGTTGTATAGGGTGGAATCCCCTGGTGAAGTATCCGGTTACCGTTTGGCTACACGTGTTAGTGATTCTGCAGGACTTGGGTTGGGCTCCTACCTGCAAGGGAAGCTACGTGTTGCATTCACGATCCTGCCGTCTTGGCGATCGTTGAGAGTCTTTTGAGCGTAACGTGAAGGTTACGGGTCTTCTGTAGTGGAGAGTGGTGACTCCACGGGTGCGCATGAAGCCGAAGATTCGGTGAAATACGTTCGATTTAGTAAAGCAGGGGCACCAAGTTTTTCGGGTAAAATATATTGGTACAGTAGTGAGTTACCGCTCCCCTCGGGTAGAGGATAGTTTGTGGCCTTAGCAAACTAGGAGCGTGGGAAGCAGAGTAAATTCTGAGAGTAAAGACCAAGTGTTATTGAGGGTTTTTACCTGAGGTCCGTAACTGCTGAGGTAGGGCGAACGGCGCCAGTAGAATATAGCGACAATAAATAAGTCTCTTCGGAGACGGGGCTACCCGATACCTGTTCCCCAAGACCGCCAGGTCTTTTATTTTTTTCCTCCGTTTCCCGTGAAACGACCAGCATCCACCAAGACGCTCTTCCGAGCGCCCGAGAACGCTAAGTCTCGGTGAGGCGCCGGTTGTTGCCGTTGAACGTGGGACGAGTGAGGCGAGCACTCAGGAAGCGCACCGCGTACTTGGTACACGGCGGCGGTGCGTGTTCCGTGGACAGGCTAAGTGTTAAAGTCGGGAGTTCGGCCGCTGCCGGTCTCGATTGCTGCCGGGCTTCAGCTCGACTCTGCCCGGTAGCGTGTGAGCAGCGTGAGCCGTCTCTCCGTGGAATTCACTGTACGCGAAATGAGAACACGGTCGCGGCGCATCCTCGGCCTGGGCCGTTGGATTGGTCCTGGTTCCAGGCACTTTGGTTGCCGGGAAAGGGCATGCGCTCAGTAGTCCCCGTCGGTGGCGAGGGCTCGGTGGCTGCCCGGTGCAGCATGGTACGCAAGAGTAAAGACGAACAGGGCAAGAAAACAAAGGCCGAAGGCGCGACGGGTGGCGCACGGCGAGGCCGCTCTGCCGGTGGGACAACGGACCCTGTGTTGGGAGTCGGCCATCCTCCATCTCAGGACGTCGCCTACTCGGCGACCGCGGACTCGGCAGAGAGTGGGTCAGACGATACGGCGCTGCACACCCGGTCGCAGGCGTCGGTGTCAGGGGCTTCTTTGACCGTCAGTGAAAGCGACAACGGCGCGCACGGCGCAGACAGCGACTCGGGAGATCCAGGCAATCCTGGTAAGAGCGCGGGTCTCTCGGGTCTTGGGCTGTCAGAGACTCTTGATGGTGCAGGGGCCACCGAGGAAGACCGACCCGGTCAGTCAGAGGAGTTTGCGGCCGACGGCAAGAGGGAAGCGGCGCAGGCGTTGTCTGCTGAGGGTCGGACGCCACAATCAGATAGCAACTGTCAAACTACAGTATCAATAGCACCATGAGATCTTGTCCGGAAAAGACACAAAATAGACGAGATAGTTATTCCAGCCTACCAACACCAATGGTACGAAGCATAACCCAGTAGCCAGGCCTTGCTATAATAAATATTATTACTAAAACTAAGGCCTACGTGTCGAAATCCGGTATCATCAAAAATTATGGGTTTCAAGTAAAATTAGTTTTTAAAAAAATGGAAGAAACAGATCCTATTTTAACGGCTCTTTGAAAGTGAATGTGTATGAGGTTAGAAAATGAGAGGCTATAATCACACTTCCCTCTTATGGGCTAATAGGGCATATTATGACCTGAAAGGTCATTCCTTATAGAAGGACCAACCACATATACGTACGTCTACAGTAAACATCTGATATTGGGCAAGAGCACTTTATTCTACCCTGTAGGCGACTTAATCCAGTGTCCAGAAAAGTACCCATTAAGACGTAAGGACAAATTAAAAATTAATATCGTATTCATTGCAAATCTTGCTTTAATTTCTAAATTAGTGGTCATTGCATGGTTTTAGCATTGGTTGCATGCACATTGGTCTGACGAAAAGAATCAGGCAGTGAACTCAGTTAAGGCATTTTCGAAGGCCATGTCCTTTACGTTGTCTAGATAACCCAAGGAGATAAGAAAGCTGATATGTGATAAATGAAAAGTCTAAATGTCTTAGAGTTTAAAACCCTTTTCAATGGTGTTACAGCGCTTTTATTCATTTTTACAGGTCTCGACTCATCGTCAGTTCGCCACGTTCTGAGATGGGAATTTCCTTCTAAATATAGAACTAGCGTCATCGTGGTCTCAACAAGCATCGCCCATTAAACCAATAATTCAGCTGTTCACGTCCTTGTTTTCTCGTCCCATATATATTATTGATTATTATGTTAGTAAGATATTTTTACGCGGAAAGTTTATATAATAGCAATAGTAGGAAATACTGTTTCGAAAACGGAAGTAGGGGGAGTCGAATACGATTTTATGCAGGACACGATTTCATGCCGGACAAGATCTCATACGTATGCCGTATTAAATACTGTATTGACAACGGAAGTGGGCTGAGCCGGACACAATTTCATGCCGGTTTGACGAAATAGAGTGCTTCCCCGTATTAATTGTATCCCCCCAAATTAAAAAAGTCGAAAAAACCGCTTCCGTGTGTGCTTTTTGGCAAATTTATTTTCATCTGCTTTGTTTTGAACAATGACACTAACAGGTATGTTTATTCCTACTAGATAATTTTTTTCCCATGTTTTTAGAGCACTTAAAACATTTAAAACACTTAAGAACACTCAGAGTCACTAAATAAATTCGAGTTGCCTTTATCTGAGCATTGCTTATGACACTCAAAACAATTAGAGTCACTTAAAATTTTTGATTACAGCATAAATTTTTTCATTATGCGCATTTAAAAAAAATGGGGATAGAATGGTTTATCCCGCCGGATAGTATATAGACCGGTTCATTCCATCCGGGGGGATAGATTAATTCATCCCACCGGATAGCTCTCAGAGGGGATACTCCGTTTCGTGTCACCGGACACAATTTCATGCCTGACAAGATTTCATGCCACACCGACGCGAATCGAAAGAAAGTTTGTAGGGTATGGATTAAGCGTTTGAGGAGTTTGCGAAGGTTTAAACGCATGCCATAGTACTTTTCTAGCCAAATTTAGTAGTGTTCGTTTGCGACAATGCTTCGAATGGATAGGCCTACAGACGATATAATTGCAATCGAAAATTCTCGTTACAGCTGGGGCCTATTCGGTTTTAAACTGAGTCGATATTTTCGAGCACCAAATGCTGAGTTTGAACGATGAGACCTGATGCTAAATTGCGCATGAAAAGTCTGCATACGATTGCAGAGTCAACAACATTTTGTATTTTGAAATTGCTAGTTTTAGGCGCAGTTGCCGTACAGTGTGGCGCCTTAGAAGTGATTTCAATGCAAGTCCACAATAAAACGTACACAAGTTCCCAAAGATTGTTAAGCATAGGATATGCTTGCGTGGGAGCATGTTTGAAAGTCTGTACAGCGGGAATGCTGAGAGATGAAGGAACTGGTAGTTTTAGTTGAAGTTTAGGTGGAATTAAATTAATTGAGTTTGAAATGGTGCATCTTTTAAGTTTACGTACAAACATACATACATACATGCATGCATACTCATACATACAGTGCACATACATACGCACATGCATCTTGGAGCAACATCACATGTCAATGCCGTTCTAAGTACCTGCTCAGGGCAGTGGCGTAACTACGGGGGGGCAAGGGGGGCAGCCGCCCCCCCAAATGAAAGGGCTGCCCCCCCAGCTGCCCCCCCAATCCCTGCGTTTGTTTTACTTTTTACTTTTACAAGTGATAAAGAATTAAAGAATGTTATATAATTTCTGACTTATTTTATTTTTTATACAACTTCCTGTTCAACTTCTTATAGGGTGGGTGATGGGAAAGTGGGACAGGCCACTATAGTGCACTGTGGGACAGACAAGCTAGTGAGGTTTGCTTGCGTATTATGTCCAATACTGTAATACATCCAAAATCTAAAAATACATAGTCTATGGCAATATACCGATGCCGATGCACGCTTTAATTGCCAACGCTAGCCACCCCATCATTTTAAGCTGCCACCCCACTGCCCCCCCATGAAAAAATAACTGGCTACGCCACTGGCTCAGGGTCGCTCTTCGCGCCCAGAGCCATACGGGCCCATGGTCTCCCCTCTCCTGCCCTCCACGAGGTAGCCCGTTCAACAGTCATCTCTGGTCTTCTGTATGCCTCCCCTGCTTGGTGGGGTTACACCACTGCAATTGATCGCCTCAAACTTCAATGCTTCCTACAAAGGGCCAAGCGATTGGGATACCTCCCTTCTCATTACCCTGATCTTGGCCGCTTGATTGATGATGCAGACGTTAGACTCTGAAAGTGTGTCATCTGGAATTTCAATCATGTACTCCGAAGCCTATTTCCACCTATTGTTAGAAGGCCTTATGCTCTGCGTTCGCGACCACACGACTTTGAACTGCCTAGAAAAGATGACTTTAATTTCATCTCTTTCTTTTTAAGACTGTTCGCAGTGTTAACTCTAGGAACTAGAAATCTATCTTTCGCATGCTTCCAGACTGAATTCTGCGGGCACTCGTTATTTTAGCCTATTTGCTTCTTTAAAATACTTTTTGTTTCATGTAATAAGTTGAGGTGTGTCAACTTAGTTTTTCGTGAATAAAAGAAGTATATATATAGTGTATCTGTACATGCCTGTTCAGGGTGGGCCATAAAAAGTAAATTGCAATGCGGAAATCGCAAACATTTATTATGGGGAGGGGCACATTCCCTCCCCATACCAGGTCCCTTCTCGGCGCCACAATGCTTCGGCAGTCGTCTGCTGGATGCTCGTTTGTCCCCCTCCAAACAAACCTTCATTCCCACACTAGAGGAGGGCATGCGCTAGATTACATTGTATTGCATACATAGAGGAAGGCCGGTCCAGAAAAGGGGGGGAAGAAGATGGATTGCGCCCGGTTGCTTAGGGGGATACAAGCCCCTGCGGCCGGTCCATTGCTGGATTTGGTAATGGTATAGTGACCTGACATATCTCACATCTCCCTCAACCAGACTGAGAATTTCCGTGGTTTGAAGTGGTTCAACTCTCGTCTTAGTCTTAGTCCTTCTCTGCCCGCGAGTGACAGAATTAATAACCAGTGTTTAATCTAGCCCCTCCCCAATAGCCTGTGTATTTTCTTGTCCCTTCTCTGGGAATCAAGGTTTCTGGGGAAATTGTGAGCATCCGAGGAAAAATTTCCGGACCACAAGGCGCCGAGAGGGCAGGGGCTTTGGGAAATTGTCTAATTTCTACACTGCAATGGCAGCATTTTCAGTTGTCATCTTAGCAAAAAATGCTATACTATTTCATTGCTGACAAGAGTGGTCTAAACTTCGATGAATATACCCACAATTTTAAAAAAAATTATGATTTCCCACGTTTATTATATTATGGTACCATTCATGGGCGCCCGCACATAGGGGCAAGAGGGGGCACTTGCCCCCCTTGAAAATTGAAACCCATTTTTCTAGCTACTACTTTTTGGGTTTATAACAAATTTCTTCGCATTAGAGAATCAAAAAACCTTCTTTTAACTAATACTTTTCGATTTTTCAACAAATTTCTTTGCAAAAAGAAGCATTCATATTAGAAATGTTAAAAAATGAAACTGAGAAATTTACATCGAGAAACCTCTATGGAAAATACCTATGCATGTTCTTAACTACCTGCTTTGCATTTTTGTACCTCTTGCTACAAATTTTTTTAACCTTGACCATCGTGTTTGGCCCCTCCTGCAAAAATGTATGTGGGCGCCCATGGTACCATTCCAAGATGACAACTTAGCAAAATAACCCTATTACTTCCATGTTGAAAAAAAGAGTGATTTCAGATTTCAACATAGGCCTCGCAGGGGAATGGGTTTGGGCAGGGAGATGTGCCTCCTCACTCAGCATAGAATTTTTTCCCGCACTGCAGTGGTATCATTTTAGGGTGTCATTTTAGCGAAATTTATCATGATTTCATTGCTGAAAGACATGGTGTAAGATTTCAATGCCTATCCCATTGTTTTATTTTTTAATTTCCATACTGCAATGGTAGGCTTTAAGCTGTGATCTTAATAAAATAGCTCATTTTCAATGCTGATAGTCATAGATTTTAATTTAAAATTTCAGAATGTTGCCTCACAATTACTTAAAAAATTTGGGATTTACACAGTGCACCGTGACTTTTAAAGCTGTCATTTTTACCAAATAACTCATGATTTTAGTGCTGAGAGATGTGATATAAGATTCCAATAAATGCCCCTCCCATCGCCTAAGAATTGTTTTTTAATTTACACACGCTGTAATGACAGCGTTTTATGCTGTCGTCTTAACCAACCAGGGTGGGGGCGGGGTTGGGGGGAAATTACATCTATAGGCGGAGTCCTTAGGAGGATCAGAGCGTCGTGTTTGGCGATGGTCTCCAGTCTGTTAATTGCCAACGCCAACTCCGTACATCTGCCCTCAAGACAAGTTGTCAAGACCTCACTGGTGGAAAGTGGCGCACCTAGCAAACAGCTCTTTCTGGCGACGTGACAGTAAAGTTCTGGAAAAGACGATCGTGGCTTTGCATGTCATATTGATAGATGATCTCGCATTTTTCTGGTTGAGTTGCAGTCCAAGTTGCTCACATCTCTGCCTCAAGAGATCCACATCCTTCGCCACCATGGCTGCCTCTCCTCCCAGGGATAGGTCATCCATGTAGCCCAGAACCAACGGTGATGACAAATCTTGCA
>OX457051.1:9260597-9355597 GCA_949752735.1 Lumbricus terrestris | reverse complement strand
GGCAGTGGTGGTGAGTACACTACTGTGTGGAGCGGAAATGTGGCCGATGACGGTGACAAACGGGAGGAGACTAGAGGCGGTGCACCACAGATGGCTTAGAAAAATCCTGCACGTTTCCTGGCGAGACAAGGTAAAAAAAATATGACCATAAGGTCCATAAGGGAAATAACAGAACAGAGACCATCGAGTACATCATCAGAAAGAGAATATTGAGATGGATGGGTCATGTGATCCGCATGGATGAAGCCAGGATAGCAAGGCAGGTGATGAACTGGACTCCGGAGGGAAGACGCGGTAGAGGCATACCAAGGAAAACTGACCGGAAACTATAGGGATGAATGGACATGACGTGGAAAGAGGCGATACAACTGGCGGTGGACAGAGAGAAATAGAGGAGCTGCATTGCCCGATGTGCAGACTTGCACGAAAAGGACTGATGATTACGATGAACTCACATAACGGAACAGACAACAAGTGCTATTATAACACAGTATACTTTAAAGGGATTCGAACAAAAGCATACTTAGAGCCCACGAGAGATACTTTTAAGATTATATTCTTGAATCGAATGAAATTCTGGTGTCGCTATCAATGACACTCAAAGCATCTTGTACAAACGATTTCCACAGTCTGCAAATAATAAATCAGCTTAGGGCAAACGTGGAATAAAATCTGTCCATGGAAGTAAATGCCTCAACTTTAAAGTTGATTGTTACCTGTTAGGACAGTTCAATCTTTCTAGAGCAGCTTTTGGTGAAGTCTATTTAGACAGGTGCAGACAATGCATTTCCCTTTAGTGCTAACAGGAACTCTGCTATACTGTTTAGATTGTTATCTTGTATGCTACTTCCGTTGTTAAACTACCGGCAACAACGTCAACTTTTAACTCCAAATTTTACTGTAGCCGTCAATTAATAAACGTTGATGAATAATCCTGGCTTTTGTGTGGCGCTTTAAAAGTGTGTAATTCACGATTAAGACACCCTAAACTTGGCAGTGCTCGACTTGTGGAATTCTATACAGAAAATTGCTCAACCGGACGAATGCTTTTTTCAGATAAGTACCTTAATTAGGGGAGGGTGGGGCAAAACGCCCCCTTAAGGAAAAACTGAGTGTAGAGGGCAAACAACATTAATATCTAATGTTAATTTTATATCATCATAAACATCTGCACTTATGCTACAATATCACTAAATAAAAAATTCAATGAATTCAAATTTCGGCACAAAATTGGCTGAAAGTTTTTGGTCCAAAAGGAGCGTTTTGCCCCACCTAGAGGGCAAAATGCCCATACCCTGGGCATTTTACCCCAATGATAATGTATACTAGAAAATTCACTAATGTACGTGCATGTACGTATGTATGTATGTATGCATGTATATATGTATGTATGCATGCATTTATGTATGTATGCATGGATGTATGTATGTATGTATGTATGCATGTATGCATGTATGCATGCATGCATGTATGTATATATGTATGCATGTATGTATGTATGTATGTATGTATGTATGTATGTATGTATGCATGCATGTATGTATGTATGTATGTATGTATGTATGCATGCATGCATGCATGTATGTATGTATGCATGTATGTATGTATGTATGTATGTATGTATGTATGTATGTATGTATGTATGTATGTATGTATGTATGTATGTATGTATGTATGTATGTATGTATGTATGTATGTATGTATTATGTAGGTATGTATGCCCAGTCATGTGAGGTAAGACGCCCAGTCACGTGGGGTAAGACGCCCAGTCCCGTGAGCATCTTACCCCCAAGCAGTAGTAGTTACATTCGATACTCCACGCCTAAAACGACTACTTCAACGGCAGGTTTCAGTTCAATGTAACATACCTAAATAAGTATGAATCCAAAAAGCATGGATCTTTCGGAAAAAGCGAAGCTAAGTAATTTTAACAAATTAATGAAAAATGGAAATCCTTACATCAGCTTTGGCAAAAATCGATTTTTCTTGATAACGAGTGACCTGTTCACAGGGAACGCGAAAGTACGATGTATTTCAACAGGAAATGCATAAAACTAAACGGTTCCAACTAAAATTTGGATTCGGCACATCAGTTGACTGAAATAATGCCAATGGGCATCTTACCTCCCATGGGCGTTTTGCCCCACCCTCCACTAGTTAATTTATTTTATTTCCACTCACTGGCTCTCCAGTTAAAACTTCGAACGAATTAATTCCAGTGTTTGACGCACAATAGAAGCATAATTTTATATTATTTCAAGCGGAATGAAATGAACGCCTTGAGACATATCATCAATCGATGAGGATTGTCAATAATTATCGATCGGTGCTTTTCACATGGAGATGACAGATTGGTCGAATGGAGGTTTTGCCAACGGTCGATACATGTTGGATGTGAACATAAATGATTGATACATTGACAGTTTAATCCATGTTCACTTCCAGCAACATTAACTCAAGCAGACAAAAATAGTACCAATCCCTTTGACCTTTCTATTGATTGTATTGTTTGCAATACAACAGAAAGGCTGTGGTTTGTCAACCCGTCACCAAAAACAATCATAGGCCTATTATATCTTATCTGACCATTTATAAAGCGCTTCTCGCAGCAAGAGCCTTTCAGAAGCGCTCCCAGTGCGTTTAACTCCGAGAAAAAAGACAAGTTTTTAGACGAGAGAAAGACGAGGACACACCACCAGAGAGGATGGCAGAGCGAACTGATGGAGGAAGCCCATTCCATAGGGAGGGACCAATGCAGACAAATGATCTGGATTGAGCCATGGCAGTCCTGACTCGGGGGACAAAGAGGTCAAGCCGATCAGAGGACCTAAGAGGACGCAGTGAAGTGGCAGATAGGGGGCGATGTACATGTATCTGATCACACAGATACTTCGGAGCAAGACCCATTTGAGACTTAATGACCAAAATCAGGACTTTAAATTGAATACGGGCCGAGAGTGGAAGCCAGTGAAGTTGTTCAGTCATGAATGTAGAAATGTGGGAGAATCGAGGAAGACGGGCAATGAGCCTAGCAGCGGCATTGAGTACAGATTGCAGAGGAGCTAGGCGAACCTTAGGCAGTCCAATAAGGACAGAGTTGCAATAGTCGATCCGAGAACATACAAAAGCATGCACAATTGAGGTGAAGATCGATGATGAGACAGATTTGCGAATAGCCTTGAGACGCCTTAGCTGGAAATAGGAAGAGCGAGTAAGATTGGCAATGTGCTCAGTGAATGTGAGAGAACTATCAAGGGTGACACCTAGGTCTCGAACACTGGAGGAAAAGTTGAAGTGAGGAAAAGTTTGAGAGAGCAGTGTGTAGTCGAGTTTTTGAAGCTGCTTAGGAGTGCCAAACCAAATCAACTGGGTTTTGGAAGAGTTCAAAGAAAGACGATTGGACGACATCCACAGATGAAGATCTTGAGATAGAGCGTCAATTCGACTTGCAAGAAGGAGTTGAGCAGAAGGGGGTCCATGGACATAGGCTTGGACATCATCAGCGAAAAGGTGGCCAGTTGCAGAGTTACCAGGGAAAAGAGAGGTAATACCAGCCGTGTAAAGGATGAATAGGAGTGGGCCTAGGACAGAACCCTGAGGAACACCCAAGACAACAGGGACCCACTGAGTCCTAGAGTCGCCAGAGATGATCATCTGGGTGCGATCAGACAAGTAGGACCGAAACCAAAGGAGAGGAGAACCCTTGAGTCCGCAGGAGGTTTCAAGTCGTTGCAATAGAATCTCATGATCAACCATGTCAAAGGCTTCAGAGACGTCGAAGAGAGCTAAAAGAGTAACATGAGACTTGTCAACAGCAGAGTATATATCAGAAAGCATGGAGAGGAGGGCTGTTTCCGTGGAGTGATTAGCCCTATAGCCAGACTGGTGGGATGGAAGGAGTCCCGATTGCTCAAGATAGGGGAGAAGTTGCATTGACACAAGTCTTTCAAGAGTCTTGGACAGAAAAGATAGGTTAGAGATTGGTCGATAGTTTTGACTGAGACTAGGGTCAAGATTGGGCTTCTTGAGTGCAGGAAAGACTAAGGCCCGTTTTTGTGAGGCAGGAATGCAGCCCTCAGCAAGTGACCTGTTGAAAAGATACACAAAGAAAACTGCAATGTCATCAAGAATGTCACTAATAATAAAAGGAGGTAGAGAGTCTAATTCCTGTTTGGTCGATAGTTTTGACTGAGACTAGGGTCAAGATTATATGCAATATTAATACATATATATATACATATATATAGATTATATGCAATATTAATACATATAAAATTATTATATGCAATATTATTATATTATGCAGGGCTGTATTCAGAACTTTTGAGGTGAATACACCCGGCCGCCGAAAAAAATCGACTTTTTGGGCCAAAAGATTCTGACGACCTCTTTTCGACCATTTTTTAGTCATCCAAATTCGAAATTTTTGACAGCCTTCTTTTTTAGTCATCGAGGCTTTTCCTCTGAGTTTTCACCCCGAAAACCTTTCAAACAGCGCAAAACGCTCTATACTTTCATTATTGTTTTTGCCTTCGTAATACCCGATTTTTGCCTGCGTATACCCACTTGCTCTTACTGAGGTGGGTATACGCTGTGCACCCGCGTGTACCCTTGTTTTTTGATGTGAGTATACGCTGTTATTTCTTCACCGAGGTGAGTATACGCCGTATACCCACGTATACGTAGTGTACAGGGTGCGCAAAAAAAAGTAATCCCCTACGGTTTTTAGCCCATATCTTGGCCAAACATACGAATTTGTAAATGAAACTTTACAGTTTTAAAGGCAATTTATATCTACGTACAATGGTCAAATTACAAAAAAATATTTCAAACGGAACAAAAGTCACACCACTTTTAGGGAGGCCACCCACCGTTTTTTGACGATTCAAAAACGAAGCGCAAAAAAATTAGGTTTTTTGCCATTATCTTGGCCAAAATTAAGAATATCGAAATGAAATTTTACAGGCTTATAGACAATTCATAACTGATACATGATGCTCAGATTTCATCAAAATATTTCAAACAGGACAAAAGTTATACCACTTTTAGTGAGGCCACCCCCGTTTCTTGACGATTCAAAAACGAAACGCAACAAAAAGTAACAAAACACGATTTTATAAGTCTCATCTCAAATAACTGTTGTCAAATGACCTTGGTAGTGCTTCACAACTTGTGCTCAATGCGCCCACCACCCAAGCCAAAACTTCTTTTGAGTCTCTTTGCAAGGTTCTTGTTGGACCTGTTGATTAAGCTGATGGATTCCTTATTTACCAATTTGATCGTCATTTTGCTAAGTGACTTCTCAGTGGCGCGCAGCTACGCTGGTGCCCTGTTTCTTTTTTAAATAGTAACAATAATGATCATTTGGCAATATCAAGGCTATTTGATAACAATTATTTAAGATGAGACTTAATAAAATCGTGTTTTTGCTACTTTTTCCTGCGTTACGTCTTTAAATCGTCAAGAAACGGGGGTGGCCTCACTAAAAGTGGTATAACTTATGTTCTGTTTGAAATATTTTTATGGAATCTGACCATCATGTGCAGATATGAATTGTCTTTAAGCCTGTAAAATTTCATTTCGATATTCTTAGTTTTGGCCAAGATATTGGCCAGAATAATTAGATTGGTTTTTGTTACTTTTCGTTGCGTCGCGTTTTTGAATCGTCAAAAACCGGTGGGTGGCCTCACTAAAAGTGATATAACTTTTGTTCTGTTTCACACATGACTATGAAATTTGGCTATTATACGTAGATATGAATTATCTTCAAGCCCGTAAAACTGGATCTGAAAAATGCCTATTTTTGGCCAAGATATTGATAAAAAGCCGCAGGGGATTACTTTTTTTTTTGGCGCACCCTGTATAACTGAATACAGCCCTGATTATATGGTTCCATTCGCTGCTACTGTGACTATGCAGAATTGAGCCATTTCAGTGGTCTGGAGTGGGCCTCCACAGGAGCTACGACTACTTCCCGGGGTTCTTGCTGAAGCATTTTTTAAATTCTACTAAATACTGTGGTTTTGCTGTGCTAGAGTCTGAGCAACCTTTGAATGGGCGCTATAGAAATTCTTCAACGAAGGAACAAATGAATGAACGAATGAAGTCGAACCATTATTACCTAGGACAATGGCCAACGTCTTCGTAGCCTTCCTCTCTCTTCGATTGGCGCTCTTCTCCTTCTTCGCCTTCGTCGTCTTCTGAGGTAGCCTCAGATCGAACTTGGACGAGTGCTTCCGGCCACCATGTCTCCTCCTGCTGCTGTTCTTTCTCTTCCGTTCCACTTCCGAGCGGACCTTCCTCGCGTACAGATGTTCCTGGGTGGCGGGTCCCACTGACGCTGGCGGCGGCGGTGGCGGGGCCGCAGCGAACGAGGAGGCCCTGACCCCGCGCGTTGGGGGCGACGACGGGGACCCTGCGAGGAAGCCATAGCGACTGTCCACCGTCTGTGACTTGGAGAGCGGTTCAATGGGGGAGACGGTCCCATCGGAGGACAATGCCGTGGTGGTGGCCAGGCTCCCGGAGACGGTGTAGACGATGCGGTCGGGGGAGAGGTCGGCGCCCGAGTCGAGGACCGATACTCCTCCTACTGTGGCGTCCTTGGCGTCCGTGCACTGGCAGACAGGACGCCGGACGTCCGCTCCATCCTCCTCTTCCTCGTCGTCGTCATCGTCCTCTTCATCTTCCTCATTGTTCTGGGTTCGACGCCTGGTTGGACAGACGACATCCCGGTCGAAACTCGTCTCCTCGGCGATCGCAGCCGGGACCCGATTGAGGCAGTCACCGCGGACCCCTCCACCAACTCCCCCACATCCTCCTGCTCCCCCAGGACATGCCATCGCACTCCTACTCGTGCAATCCTCACTCGGCTCTTCTATGTAATCGGTCGACACCCGACGACGATGATCGTCACTGGTCACGTGATTCCCCGCGGAGTAACCGCTGTTCTGCGATCCGACGCGTCGACTTCCGTTTCCGGTCCAGCCCCCTCCACCTCCACCTCCACCACCACCTCCTCCATCTCTACGGTTGACATAGCAGCAGCAGCCGCAGATGGACCTTGGACGTTTGGGAGGTTTCCTGGAGACGGCGGCGGAGGCAGACGATTTCCTGGCGCCGCGGAGTCGGATGGCTCGAAAGATGCGCCAGTAGAGAAGGATCATGATGATGCTGGGAATGTAGAAGGATCCCATCGAAGAGAAGATGAGGAAGTCGGAGTTGTAGAAGGTGCAGAGGGTGGGGGACTGCGCCCGACGCTCCGTGTAGTTCATTCCGAAAGCGATCGGTGATGAGATCGCTATGGAGATGACCCAGGTGAGCGCCAACATCACGTAGACTCTGCGAGAGTTCTTGTGCTTGGCGTACTTGATCGGCTGCGTGACCGCTATGAACCTAGTCTCAGACAATAGCAGATATGAGACAAACGGTTATGCAAGGTAATATTAGTGCCAGAAAAGTAAATTGACCAAGATACTATGGATACAAGAAATTATGAATTAAGATGGGATATGATAATAAGGTAGGGCAAAGTAAATGGAGGTAGCGCAGGCCGGGAATTAGGTGAGCGCAAAGGGCGCTGCAGTTTTTGAGTGGCCCGCAGTTATGGCCTAAATATGTGCGTGGTGGACCGGTGGACAGCCAGAAATGTAATGGACGGTAGGCAATCATAGGACCGGGTCCGCTCTTCGACCCTGAGATAAGGGAAATGAATGTATAAGATGGACGAATTAGATCAAGTGGTCTAGGATAAGGAAGGCGATAAGGTTACAAATGGAAGGACATGTGAGCGTGGTTTAAAAAGGCATTGTTCATGGAGTTAAATTGGATTTTGTGTCGATTAATTTAATTAGCATGGGTGTCTGGACGTTTGATTAACAGCTGTGTTGCATTTGTAGTAATAGTAATTGTGCCAGTGGCAGTTCCAGTGGCAGTGGCAGCAATGTTCCCTCTAAGGCTTGCCGGTGGTTGTGCAAAATTGAAATCTCTTGTGCAACAATTTACAGTTTCATTTTTGTGTGCAAAATTTTGCGGCAGTAAGGAAAGTTCAGTCAAACACAAATTCAAGCCAGAATAATTACCAAGAAACTGTGCTGTAGTATAATACGTGGGAGTTTGCGTGTTAGCGTGAGTTTTTGTGTGTGTGTGTGTGTGTGTGTGTGTGTGTGTGTGTCTGTGTGCGTGTTTGTGGATCTTGCAAGATATACATAGCCTACAAGACCCCAAAACACATTTTTGAACAATTCGCTAGCAGTAGGCCTAGGAGGTTCCTTTCCAGAAAAATTATGTAAATGTAAATTAGTTCACAATTCCGCCTGACTGCTTGTGATGATTTTTCTGGAATTTTCCCAACAAATGAAATACTTATTTCCCTCGCATAGCCTAAGCTTACATCAATGAAAATCTAACAATAATTATCAGCTAGCCTAATCAAAATTCTATTTGCGCCATTGTCGATATGAATACCAGCCTCTGTCTTCTGCGTCGGTTGAACCTAGAAACATATATATATATATATATATATATATATATATATATATATATATATATATATATATATATATATATATATATATATATATACTAAATCCGACAAGAGCTAAACGCTGACTGGCCCTTTACTTGATTCCTTCCCGGTTTGTCCTACGGGTCACAGCCCCGCAAGTCTAGTCAGTTAAACCTATACAAGGAGTTTCTGTTCTGGAGTCTTTGGAGAAGGATCACATGCTGGAGATAAGTGCACAAATTCTTGTCTTAAAATTTGTTTGTGGACAAAAACGGTTGTTTTGATTAAACGTAAGGCATTAAAATAATTCCTACACAAGAGGTGCAAGGTTTTGGGAATTAAAACAATCAGGAATTCAAGTGTGTTGCGTCCCGAATAGGCGCAAGTGAGTGATATTAGGTGATAACAGTGGAAACACGTGGTTGAGAGTAAGCAAGTAAGCTACTATATTCCTGAGGTCGGTCAGCAATAGAGTAAAGATAAAAATGTCGGTGAAAAAGAGCGATCTAGTTGTGTGCTCTGGCTGCGGCATGTACGGCACCAAAGATGGTTTCGAGGATGAGTCGGCCGACACATGCAAGAAGTGTGAGCGAGTGTGCAGCTTAGAGCTAAAAGTGGGCAGTTTAGAGAAATGTATGGAAGAGGGAACGAAATGTTCGGAGGATATGGCGAAGTGCTTAGATGCAATGATGAAGCGCCTGAGTGCTCTTGAGATAGCCAGTAGCCAGAAGAAGGAGGGAGAGTTAGCGGCGGAAGGGAGCAGCAAGAAGGAGCAAGAGGATGTGGTGCAAGGAAACAGTGGTTGGTCACTGGCACAGAAGAAGGCGCAGAAACAGCACAACGCAGAACCCAAGGAAAGGAAGGACAGAGTGTTGCTGCTAGGAGATTCGATGGTGAGGCAAGTAGGGAGGAATCTGCAGAAGCAGTGGGCTGGTTTTGAAACTGTTTGTAAGCCAGGCGCAAGAATTGAGCAGATGCACTCGGAAATTGAGAAGAGTAAGGAAGACACTTTGATTGTGCAAGTCGGCACTAATAATCTCCGGATGGATGAGACAGATGAGATGATGTCCAAATACGAAGAGATGATACATGGACTGAAGGCAGAGAGACAGGGTAAAGTTGTGGTGATGGGTATTTTGCCAAGGCAGGACATAAGTGAGGCGTTAGATAGCAAGCGAGTGGAGGTGAACAGGAGACTGAGGAGTAAGTGCGAGGAAGAAGAGGTTAAGTACTGCGAGGTGGAATTCAATCCGTGGAGAGGTGGGTATTTGGCGAGAGATGGTCTGCATCTGAATGCTCGAGGTGCTGACATGGTGGCGAGGCAAGTCTTCATGATGCTGAAGACTTTAAACTTGGTTGGGAGACGGTTAGTGCAGTAAAGAGTAGGCTCACTAACTGTCACAAAAATAAGGACATAAAGCAGATAAAGAAAGAAAATTGCAGGAGAGAGGACAGGAGATGTAAGGAAATTGGGGGCAGTAAAAGTTTAAAGTGCATGTTTGCAAATGTTAGGAGTATTGTTAGTAGGGCAAAAAGAGCAGAACTGGAATTGTATGTGGACAATGAGAAACCTGATATAATTGGAATAGCAGAGTCATGGACAAAGCCGGAAATCGCAGACAGTGAGCTTGCTTTAGATGGATACAGATTATTTCGAAAGGATCGAGCTAATCAGAAATCAGTTGGACACGGAGCTGGAGGTGTTTTACTGTATGTTAGGAGCCATATTAATGCAGTAGAGAGGCAGGATATGAGCAATGAGACATTTAAGGAGAGTATTTGGTGTGAAATTCAACTGAGCAGGTCTAAGATGCTTGTGGGAGTATGCTATAGGGTACCCGATGCCACAGAGGAAGCTGATCAAGGGATGTGCAAGCTACTGGAAATGGCCAATAAGGAAACGTCCTTGATAATGGGAGATTTCAACTATCATATTGATTGGGAAACATTGGAAGGGGAAAGAGAAAAAGATAGGAGGTTCTTGGATTTTGTTGATGCTTGCTTTATGCAACAGCATGTTATGGAGCCAACAAGAGGAGACAACATTTTGGACTTAGTGATAACGACTGATGAAAATATGGTAGAGAATGTGAGTGTGGGGGAGCATTTTAACACTAGTGACCATCAGGTTGTAAGATGGGAACTATATGTACAGCAGTCTCAGGAAGTGAAAGCCTATATGAGCAAACCCAATTTCTTTAAAGCAGACTATGAATTAGTGAGGAACAGGCTGAAGGAAAAGGAACTAGAAAGTGCAGTGAGTGGAATGGGAGCGAACGAAGCTTGGAAGAAGTTTAATGAAGTCATGAGAGAGATTATTGACGAAAATATACCGAAGCGCAAAAGAACCAACAAGAGGAGGCCGTGGGTAACACGTGAGGTACAAAAAAAGAGAAGGGCAAAGAATAAAGCTTGGAAGAATTATCAGAATTTGAAGAAGGAAACAAAGAATGTACTCGAGTGTGATAGTGTAGCAAGACTCGAGGAATTGAAGATGAACTATGTGAAGAAAAGAAACATCTGCAATAAAGCAAATAAGGAAGCACTAAAAATCTTTGAGCAGAAGTTGTCGAGAAATGTAAAAGAGGACAGCAAGAGTTTCTACAATTATGTTAGAAGCAAGCAGAAAAGGAAAGACAGAGTAGGGCCAATAAAAAAGGAAGAGGACGGTAGAGAAGTTGTTGTGGACGACACGGAAGCTACTGAAGTACTGAATAAATTTTTCAGCTCAGTGTTTACTTTGGAGGACTTAGGGAACATTCCTGAGCCTAGCCGAGCATTTCTGGACAATGGCGGTGGAAGATTGACACAAATAATGTTTACTAGGGAAAATGTGGTGGAACAACTGAAAAGATTAAAAACAGACAAGAGTCCTGGAAACGATGAATTACATCCTAAATTCTTACATGAAGTGAGGGAAGAAATTGGAGAGACATTGGCACAGATCTTCAATAAATCGATACAGAGCGGTGAGGTTCCACAAGAATGGAGGGACGCCCTTATAGTGCCATTCTTTAAAAAGGGAAACAGAAGTGAACCAAGTAACTACAGACCAGTCAGTCTAACCAGTGTGGCGTGTAAGGTCATGGAGAGAATTGTTAAGGATAACATAGTTAAGCACATGGAGGAACATGATATTATAAAAGGTAGTCAGCATGGGTTTACTAAGGGACGTTCGTGTTTGACAAATCTGTTGGAATTCTTTGAGGAGGTCTTTGAGAAGATAGATGAGGGAAAACCAGTGGATGTGATTTACCTAGACTTTGCAAAGGCATTTGATAAAGTACCCCATAAAAGACTAATTAAAAAGTTGCAAGCATGTGGGATTAGTGGGCAGGTACTCAAGTGGATTCAAAACTGGCTTTCAGATAGAAGACAAAAGGTGGGAATAGGCAATAAACATTCTAGGTGGGCAGCAGTGCTAAGTGGAGTGCCACAAGGATCAGTGTTGGGGCCACTGTTGTTTGTACTTTTCATCAATGACATAGATGATGGGGTTCTATCGAAAATTTCTAAGTTTGCGGATGACACAAAACTATGTAGAGCAGTGGGTAATGAAGAAGAAGCAGAGATACTACAGGAAGATCTACGAAGAATGTTTAGATGGTCGCAGGACTGGCAAATGCTCTTTAATTTGGAAAAGTGTTCAGTGATGCATATGGGGAAAAGAAACCAGGAGTTTGCATATGAAATGGGAGGTAAGGTACTGAGGGTTAGCGAGGAAGAAAGGGACTTAGGAGTGATTATGCACAAGAGTGCAAAACCCTCAAGGCAATGTGCGGAAGCATCAAAAAAGGCAAATTCAACATTAGGCATGATAAAAAGGACAATAGTTACTAGAGACAAGGACACGTTACTGAGGTTGTATAAATCACTGGTTAGGCCACAGTTGGAATACTGCATTCAGGCATGGAACCCATACCTGAAACAGGACATTGAAAAATTGGAGAAAGTGCAAAGAAGAGCTACGAAGATGATTTGGGGCTACAAAGATTTGAGCTATGAAGAGAGGTTGGAGAGGTGTGGGCTAACAACACTGGAGAGACGGAGAAGCAGGGGAGACCTAATTGAAGCATATAAGATCATTACTGGAAAGGAAGCACTAGGTTGGGAGAAATTCTTTGAATTAGCACCAAACAAAGCAACTCGGGGTCATAGGTACAAATTGTTTAAGAAGCCAAGAGGAACATTGGGACAGAAATTCTTTAGTGCTAGAGTTGTAGACATGTGGAACGGCTTGGATGACAGCACTGTGTCGGTGGACACGGTCTCAGCATTTAAAAGGAAACTAGGAAAATTGGGCTACTAGATGTTCCAGGTTAATTTGCAGTGGTTCTAACACAGACCCAGTGTCTTCTGAACCACTTAAAACCCATGTTATGTTATGTTATGTTATGTTAGTACGCGCACCTATAAATATCATCTATTCTCCTATGCAAATGGCCGAATCGCTTATTGAGGGCCAAACCATTAATTGATTAGCTTGCAGCCGTTATTCATCGCAGTCATAGACGTCTTCACTTTGAGAGTCGCCACGAATAGAATTGGAAACGGAGATAAATGGGATAACTAGATCGCACGCGCAAACTGACAAAGCGGCCGGATATAATTTACAGCATTATCGCCGTCGTTTTGCAACCCAAATGAAGAATTTTTAAAAATGCTACAATAACAAAATAAAAATAATTAATTCAAACCGATTTTATTGCGCGGCAGATAAAATCTTCTGCGCAGCATAATTTTTTCTTCTGCGCGGCCGCGCAATTGCGCAGCTTAGAGGGAACGTTGAGTGGCAGTGGTAGCAAAACAGTGGTGGTGGTGGTGGTGGTGGCGGCGGTATCGGTGGCGGTGGTGGTGATAGTGGTAGTAGTACTAGTAGTAGTAGCAGTATAGTAGTCATTGCAGTAGTACAACTACTAGTAGTACTAGTAGTAGTTGTAGTAGCAGTTGCAGTAACAGTAGCAGCCACAGAAGCAGTGGCAGCGGTAACAATGACTATAAAATTCTAAAGTAATATTAAAAGCAAAAACAATAGCAAAATGGCAAAAGCAAAGATAATGGTAGAGAAGATGCGTAACTATGCTGATTGCTGACCTGTCGACGCTGATGGCTGTGAGGTTGAGAATGGAAGCTGTGCAGCACATGACATCAAATGCGACCCATGCGTCGCAGAATGCGTCTCCCATCATCCACTCTCCGTTGTACACCTACGTTGAACAACCAACAACCAATAATTCATGCGAGTAATGTACTGTGAGACAGAGCAGCGCATAGCAATTGGTGGTGGTCTTTGTCGAGTGTGGCAAGAAATGATGAGCGCCTTTGGGTAGGAATTTTGAAAGAGCGCCATATAAATTTTAATTGATTGAAGTCTTTGGCCATTGCAGCCATCAGCGCTTGCCACCTCTTCGTGAGGAGAAGTATCAACTCCGCAAGAGAAGGCATCCTTTCATGCTGCCTCTTGCTATATCATACTTGCTCTAAAATAGTTTCATATTCACTTACATTCAGCTATTATACAATGACATGAGTAACTTTAGCAATATGTTGTTAACAGTACTGTCGTATATAAGTTTTTATGTATGTATTCGTTTTATGCAAAGCAATGCGTGTGCGCTTGTCAGTTGCAAAAAATGCTACGTACATGTAGTCCTACTACTTATTTAAGGCAACTTTCATCACTTCCGAAGTAAGGTTAGCAAACTCAGATGTTTATTATAAACTACGGTGATGTTTAAATGCGGGATTATAGAGCAGCGACTCCAGATAGGTCAAATGACGACAGAGCACATGAACATAGACCAAGTGAAGATAGGTCAACTTGGTCAAGTGACGAGAGATCAAGTACAGATTGGTCGAATACCCGGTATGGGTCAAACAAAATATAGGTCAAGGGAAACTAGGTCAGGTAAAGAGAGGTATAGTTATGATACGTCAACTAAATTACATAGTTCAAATGAAGATAGGTTAAACAAAGATAAGTCAATCAAAGAAAGTAAAGGACAGGTGAAGATGGATGAAGTGAAGATAGATCAAGTGAAGATAGGTAAAGTAAAAATAGATCAAGTGAAGATAGGTCAATTAAAAATAGATCAAGTGAAGATAGGTCAAGTGAGGATAGATCAAGTGAAGATATATCAAGTATAGAGATGAGTCAAGTAAAGAGAGTTGAGCGAAGGCAGGTTAAAGAAACTTAAAAGAATTTACATTACACAGTACGTTCATCAAAGACGACACAGCTGGTATTTGACCTCAGCTAACCTTTGCCCCGGTGACTGACCTCAACATAGACTGCGAACGGCATAACCAGCATAGCGACCATGATGTCAGCAATGGCCAGCGACACGATGAAGTAGTTGGTAACATGCTGAAGGATCTTCTCCCTGTAGACGCTCATGCACACAAGCACATTTCCAAAGACGGTGAAGATGGGAAAGAGCACCAGGCAGAGCGTCCAGTACTGTCGACCCTGGGCGCCACACCCGAACGCCGTCGTGTTGTCCCCACAGTCCGTCGAGCCATTCGTCTCGGTCAGTAGCCAACCGGTGCTTCCGTTCACCTGGTCTCCGTCGATGAAGTAGAAGATGCTGGCGTCGAAAGAGGAAGACTCAAAGTCGGAAGCAATCGATGGTGGGCTGGATGTTGACATCTCTTCTGCAGTGTTTTAACCGATGATGTCACTCTACAGTGATGACAGAATTCAATCCAATTTAATCAAATCTTTATTAGGGTGGAGTATAAGGAAATTAAATTTCTAGAATCTCAACAGAATAGTGACATTTCGTTGACTTTTGGTATAGTAGTTATCGACGACTTATCGTGCTAAATATTTATTCAACATTCGTTCTCGAAGATGTGCCCCCAACGAGCTTTCAAACTTGACAATTTAAAAAAAAAGTTATAAACTTAATATTACAAGTCAATTGTAATAGTGCTTCAAATAAATAATCTGGCTGTATATATCGGCAATATTAAGCAGGCAACATTAAATTAAATATTGAACAATAGAACCTCAGTAGTTCAGTGAAGTTCACTTCACTCTAATTTATATGCATGTAAGTTTGTCCAATTTTATCAAGGCTAATTCGATCTATTTAAAGCATATGGAAGACCAAACAAATCAGTCACGATATCAAATCAAATATCTTAAGAACATGTGTGTTTAGCACAGCTCTGTGAAACATGGTCAGCTAAACAGGTGGATCAGGGCAAAATTCGGACATTTTAAAATTCAATGCTATAGGAGGACTGGAGGAGTGTATACACTTGAATTGGACAATATAGTTGACTATTCTGGAGGTAAAAAGCAACTCATGAACTAGGTTCTCAGTTTCCCAACTAAGTCTTGTCTATAAAATATGATCTATTATATTATCACATAATAATATGCCTATTAATGCCTACTATTAGGCCTATACAACTGCGTATAATATCTGTCTGCATACCCGAACGTATCATGTTCCTATTTCATGCATTCTACTTTCCATTTACCTGTCTGAATGCGTCACTCTGTCTCTGGCTATTAGCTCTTTATTTAACACACCGACCCACGACCATACATAGCGTAATAAGATCATGACTAAGAACAGTTTGTGCGAGAACTATCATGGCCACAGCTTCAACAAGAGAAATGAAGATAATTAAAGTCGATCACAGACCAGCTATATAGTAGATGATTCAACTAACAACAGCCGGGTGAAAGTCTTCACGTCCTTTGTGATGGACAGCGCAAATAGAGACTGCTAAGGAAATATGCATATATTCTGCCTTGAAAGGTAGTGATCATATATATATATATCATCATCATCATCATCGTCGTCGTCGTCGTCGTCATCATCATCATCATCATCATCATCATCAATATCATTGGGCTCAATGCCCGTAAGAGTCCGATGCCACTCTCTCTCTCTCTCTCTGAGTCTGTCTCGCATCATGCTGCCCAGCTTCAACCGGTCCGGTCAGCAAGTCCGCTCCATACCATTAACATCTTGGAGCAGCTAGACCACCTTGTCTGAATGAAGAGAATATTGGGAGAGAGGCATGAAGGACAACCTGGGTCAATGCCCGTATGTGTCCCACGCTCTCTCTCCCCGAACTCTCTCCACCGCTCTGTCCTGACCGGACTGTGCATGTCAACTCCACATCATGACACCTTGAAGCATCTGGGTCGCTATGTCACTTGTGCCGTGGTTTTTGCGGATTTCAATGGTCTTGGTCTTTTACTGCCATCGTATCTCCACCCATCTGGCAAACCTTCCTCCTTTTGTCCGGGCTTAGGACCGGCACAGGGACGTTGTTGGTTCCCTGTGGCGGAGGATGGATGCAGTGTAACGTCATGCCCAGGACATATATATATATATATATATATAATTAGGCCTATATATACATATATAAAGATCCTCTCAAGGTAAATATATAAATGTATATGTATATATATTTTTGGTTTATATAGAAGAACGCATTTTAAGTGATTCATACTTCGTGGAAGTGAGGGGATGTGCGAGGATGGAATGCACTTCTCACGATTAGCAGATTAGCATTGGAATCGGAGAAAGTAATTCGGACAATTGCGCCGCTAATCACCAGATAATCCGAGGATAGGACGGCGCCATTATTATCAGCATCATCTGAAGCCGTATCACTCGCATTTTTCAATATCTGTATGTGTAGTTGTGTGCTTCTGTATCTCTCACTTGCTATGTCCCTGCGTGTTTGTCTTTCACTGCCCTGCCTCTCTCTCTCTCTCTCTCTCTCTCTCTCTCTCTCTCTCTCTCTCTCTCTCTCTCTCTCTCTCTCTCTCTCTCTCTCTCTCTCTCTCTCTCTCTCTCTCTCTTCTCTTTCTATGACTCTCTTCTTTTTTTATGTCATTCCATCAACCTGTCTGCCTTTCAATTTACTTCCTCTCAACTCTTTATCCTTCTCTTCTTCTTCTTCTTCTTCTTCTTCTTCTTCTTCTTCATCCAGTTCTCAATTTCTCTCTCATTCCCTCTCTCACTCTTTCTCTCTTCCTCTCCTTCTCAATCTCTCTGTCTCTCTGTCTCTGTCTGTCTCTCTGTCTGTCTCTATCTATCGATCTTCTATCGTCTATCTATCTATCTACCTGTCTGTCTATCTGTCTACCTGTCCATCTATCCACCTACCTGTCTATCTATCCCTCTACCTGTCTATCTACCTGTCTATCTATCAGTCTATCTGTCTATCTGTCTATCTATCTGTCTGTCTGCCTGCCTGCCTTCCTGCCTCTCTCTCTGTCTGCCTATCTCTGTATCTGTGTCTCTGTGTCACTGTGTCTCTGTCTCTCTGTCTCTTTCTGTCTCTGTCTCTCTGTCTCCCTGACTTCTGTCTCTTCACCATGTAGATATGTCCTTTGTAGGTCCCTCAATCAATCGCTCTCACTCGCTTTTTTCTGCGTTGTCTCTTTGCCAGTATATCATTCTGTCTTCCACCCTGTATCCTTCGATGTGCTTCTGTCTCACTCTCATTCCCTGTCCGGCTCACGGTTCATTGCATCGTTAGTCTGATGGGCAATTAATTCCGGCTTATCCCTTTCTAATGACAACTGATCAACAGGCGTTGAAACCATTCGTCAAACAGAAGCTACAACATCTTTTATTGAAACGCTCACCGGCCCACTCGACGGTATCACGGTGCCTTACTCCACTCTCCGACCCCGCGGTCATCGCTTCTTCACGCATCCGTGCCATCGGAGACGAATGTCTCAGCAAAGAGGTCCGGAACTGGGAGTACAACTCCGAAGCGTTGGATCCCGACTCTGCCCCGCCCGCGGCCACCTTGGGGGTAGCATCCCGAGCGCCAGGATGGCCAATCCTCGAAACAGGGTTCCCTCTTCGGGCAGAGGACCTTCGCTTGGAGACCCCTTTCGCGGCTACCGCCATCGCTTTCATCTCCGAAGGATTGGGTCTCTTTCGCACCATGTTACACTGAGCTGCCGACGCGCCGTTACTTCCAACAGGTAGTACCAGACGTTGCCATGAAGTGGGCCAGCGAAGGCGAAACCAGCTCCACTCTAGGGGATCCAACCCTAGACGATTCTGTAACACAACCATCGTCCCTTGTCCGCAACAGGACGGTAAGAATTCTCTGTATATGTTTTTCTGGTACCAGGCCTTTAGGGAGACCACCCGTAGCTTGCTAAGAAGCGAAGCTTTCGTACAATTCGCGCAACAGCGAAGTTAACCGTAACCAGGAATACGGCGCTTGCCAGGCGCTCTAGTACTTCTCTCTCTATTCACCGTGCGCTACCCGTAAAGAACGGCGCACCACCGTACACGTAACTGTCGACTCTTTCGCCGCAACAGGCGCCAACGGTCTCTGACTTTTGAAACGCCTTTGACTCGCGTTTATTGCCAACAGACCAGCATCGCAAAAAAATATACGGGGCTTAAAAATTAGCTAAGGGAAACACCTTTCCTTAACTAAATTAACCTATGACTTATGGAACCGGGACACGCTGCGTAAACTACAGGGAGCGGTTAGGGCAGCTACGTTTAACCCTAACTTTGCGACTACGAATTCCTCGTCTGCTTCGAGGGAAAACGCTGGACCGGCGAAATTAAGCTTGTCGAGCCCTCACCGTCCACACTATCAACGATACTCTCTCACTGACGTTACAGTCGCGATCGTCTTGGTGCGCCGCGAAGGCCGACACCAAGATCGACCAGATCGGACAAGAACGGACTAAGATACGTAACACAAGGGAAATCACGGGCGACGGCTTACGAAGTGCCTTCCGAAGCCCTTCCCAAGGAACAGGTAACTCACTCACACGTATACAAGATAGAACTCGGCGTGACGTTCAATCTGACACCAACTTTGTGAAGATCGTACCACAAACAACAAAGTTACACTCACTCGACCGGTGGATGGCCCGGTCTACCGTGGACTTCAACCCACACGTACAAATACAGCCGGTATGGCTAAGCGAACACTCACGACCCTGCTACTCGGTCGACGCAAAGACCAGTAGGTGAAAGTAAAGACACTCGAAAGAGCCAAGATTACAGTTTCATACAATCGCGAACGTATGGAGTCGCGGGTCTCCAACACAGACCTGTACGACGCGGTCGCCCGATGACGTGGCGCCGCGGTGCCGTACGCTAAAAGACCGGCGCCGATTCTAGGCAAGAAAATCGGCCGGTAAAGATCGGGGGACCTTTACGCGCTTCTACTGTCGACACTGTAACCGTCACTGACTAACTCTTCACAGGTAAAGTATTCTACTCGTCGAGACGAACAATAGGACACCAAGATTGAACGAATTGGACGACAGATGGCAAAGCCGCTGAAAGCGCGGCCGGTCTTCGCTGCACCACGCGAAAGACCGGGGAACCAAGTTTCGCGTCGGCTAAGTCCACTCACGCGCGAGGCGTTTCCTCCAGACTATACCGTTGGAACCGTAACAGATACAGACAAACCTCTCACAGGGAAAGTCTTCTACTCGTCGAGATGAACCAGATTGTCGCTTAGTTCAAAACGATTGGACCACAGGATACAAAGTTATTTACGTTGACACTTTTGTTGCCGGCCGTCGCTGCACCACGCGAAAGACCGGCGCGTGAGCTGATAACGAAAGTTGCGGGCAAGATGCGGGGCACCTATACGCGCTTCTAGCGTCCAAACTATCACTGACGCACGTTAGCTCTCAACAGACGAAGTACTCGCCTCACCCAAAGGAACAGTTTGACACCAAGATGGAGTCGCTAGGATCACAGCTGAAGGAGATGCCCGTAGAGCGAAAGCCCGTTGTGCGGCGATCGCGGCCAAAACTCCAATGGGAAAAATACGCCGGCGTCGGCTAAGTCCTTTCACGCGCGAGGCGTTTCCTCCAGACTATACCGTTGAAACCGTAACAGATGCTGACACACTCTCAACAGGAAAAGTCTTCTACTCGTCAAGATGTACGAGGTTGTCGCTTAGGTCGAAGCGATCTGACCACAGGATACAAAGTTATTCACGCTGACACTTTTAGTGCCGGCCGCCGCTGGCTTTGCGATGCTAGGCGGAGACCGGACTGAACTCTTGGCGAGCTTATACCGTCGAAGTCGTAACCGTCACTGCTTAACTCTTCACAGGTGAACTCTTCCTCTCGATGAGACGAACAATCGGACACCAAGATTGAACGAATCGGGTAACAATTGACAAGAGCACACCTCCGGGGAGGTTTCGCTACAGTATTAGAGCTGAATGCCGACAAGTTGCAAATCGTAACTGTAATTACGCGTCGGCCGAGGATTGGGCCCGACCGACCGCGTCCTGGTATCTATGCTTGACAAAATTAAGGGAGCCGCGCTCTTACTTAATTTTTGCCTCTACCCGGCTGCTACGGGCAGACTTATCTTTAGATCTCGCCGGTGGCAAGATATAGGTATCACTGTATGTTTATGCACTCTTCTTCAGGATTTCACTCAACACAGGCGTATTCAATGGCAATGGGCTTTACACGATCCGCCGAGGCAGAATGCGCGCCGCCCGAGGCACTCGTTGCTGGCGATCGGCCACGCGGGGAATAGAAGGCGCGACGAACTTTGGCCTTCAATCCACGCGCAGTCCGAAGCTGACCAACAACCAACGATCACGGTTTATTGCTTTCAAAGTACCACTGAATCCGAATCTCAGTCGTCGTATAAGGAAGGCAGAATATGCGACGCCCGAAGCGTTCTCGTTAAGTTGGGCAGCGCCCGTAATGTATGACTACTCTCTCGCAACGTTAAGCACCTAGGCGTCCTCAAGGCACGTCAGGTCTATGGGCTGGCTGAAAAGCAAGACGATATTCACGTATTCTCAACGACTCAGGTAATGCGGTTCTACAGCTGAAGAACCAAGAAGTTTCAGGTCACTCGCGATCGTAGGGAGTCGCGCTGCTCCCGGGTAAAGAAGGCTTTTGGCTGCGGGCCGCCCGCTGACGCGGTGCCGCCTCTATGCCTTGACCAATCTAAAGTAACTGGGTCACAATCGGATGCACCGTTCCGAATATAAGATATTCAGTATATGGGTCGTATAGTTTATACCTCGCCGAGATCGTGGCGGGCAGAGTGCCGAAGTCTGCCGACGCCGGATCTACGGTCGAGGGAAGAATGCCTTTTTATCGATCAAACAAACACCACACGATACTATCCACAGGCGGAAATCGTCATACAAGGCAACGCGTGCCAGGAAACATTCACAGGTAACAAGGAATGAGCCACCACCAACTCTCGACTGGCGAGATCGTGACAGAGGGAGGCCCAGTCCGCTCTGTAGGATCGTCGTCTCAGCCTACAATGAACCTTCCGCGTATAACGGATTCAAAAATATATCGGATAACTGTCAAAAGTAGCCAAGGAAACACTTGTCAAGGTTGAATCGATTGCCGTGAATACGATTCAGATGCATAGAGATCAATGAACAAAGAGTGTTCGTAAGCATTGACCATAGGATGAGCATCAACCATCCTACACTATAGGCAAAGCACCGCTTAGCAGGCTTTATTCCACCGGAATATCGCTGTCTGCACGCTATGGTCTGGCTTAAACCAAATTATCGGGTTTCCGTATAGAAAAACCGTTATTAATTCGCCAAAAATCCATTTCTTGTCCGATCTTCACGATCTTTGTTTCTATCGCTTCCTAAACGACTTCTTCGTAACCTACGCCTTAAATTAAAGTTACCGGACCAGCCTAGAATTAATTATGGAATTAACTCTAATTCTACCTATGGGGTTTTTAAGCGTAAATTGGGCTATTTTCAGCGTGTAACTATTGATATCGCTCTCGCCTGCTTCCAGCTTAGTTCTACAGGCATTACGCTAGCGGCCGTCGTTTTCTAGCGCATATTCGGTAGCGCATATACGCTAGGGGAAATTATGCCTTACCTATAATACATCTAAATACACGGTTTGGCTGCTTTAAGAGCGTAACCGTTGCTCCTGCCTTGTTTCCAGCTCAGTTTACCAAGGCAGCCGGTCGGAGTTTCTCGTAACGAACATTGTCTTGTGGCTGAAACGCCACACTCTCCACCTCTCCGGCTGATGCGGAGCATCGGGGTCAACTACGCTACGATCTCTTCACGAGATATTTACCCTCCCGTCCCCGGGACTTATCTACCTAGATTTAAGCCCCTCGGAGGAAAACACTAACACGCTGTCCTCCGATCAAGACAACATTCACATACAAAGACATAACAATTCCAGCAAAGTTTCAATGTTATGCAATGTATCAATTCCAGGCGTCATTCGATACGTAGATCCGCCCTCTTCTTCCGATCCTCACCGAGATCTCTCGTACTCTAGCCGATCCAGCTCCAGTTCCTCGGCTTCACCTACAACACGAAACATGCACACCAGCAATTTCTCACTCAGGGCCCTAACTTAAGGAGTTTGTCCAACACCAGAAGTCGAGTTCCCTTAAATTGCCTATACCAGCTCCACCAAGGAGTCCACCATTAACGGCACTACAGTTCTTTCTCACCGGTAGGGTCTGCACTACCAAACGTCTGGCTCACCCAAATCTATGTGATCAAGACGTTGTCGAGACGCCGAGATGAGAAGTGGGGCCATGTTTACCAACGGTCCACTACCACCAACTTCTACGTGACCAAGGCGCTGCGAGCCGCCAGAGTCAGAAGTGGGGTATCCGTTCACTCACGTCGTTTCAACGACTATTCTCTCGCGGTAGGGTCTGCACTACCGAATTTACACGACCACCAAATCTATCGACCGAGGTGCTGCGAGCCACCAAGATCAGAGATGGAGTACTCTCCGCACATTTTCACCGTCATTCCCTCTCGTTCCCCTCACTTCTACGCGGTCAAAGCGTTGACGAGACGCCGAGACCAGAAGTGGAGTACTCCGTTTTCACCGTCAATTCCTTTTTCCGTTCCCCTCATCTCCGTGCGGTCAGGGCGTCGTTGAGACGTCTAGACCAGAAATGGGGTACTCCATTCTCTGTCATTTCTCTCGTCTTCCGCACATCCAGGCAATCAAGGCACTAGGGAGCCGCCAAGATCAGAAGTGGGGTTTTCATTCGCTCAAAAGAAACGCGTGGTCGAACATGCGTAGGACCTAACACGAATACATAGGCCAACCAAAACGTTCAAGGATCGAACCTACGACAGCCAAAAGTTTGTCCGCTCCAGCAGCTTCCGTGTTCCCTGGACCACAAGTCAAATGAAACGCTCCCTAGTACAGTGGCGTTTCATATATACGATTCATCAAAACAAACATAACCATCGTCTACCCGACGACTTCAATAATCTTCGCATTAAGCGAACCATCGGCCGTTGTCCACAGTATCTTTCCGTGCCGTTCCTCGGTGCTGCGCACCGGCTTCAGGATCAGAGATTTCACACGCAACAGAAGCACTTCAACCCAGGTCTGATTAGAGTGCAAGGAACCGTAAAGACAGTTATAGAGCGGTACCACTGAAACGCTTACCCAGGTACACGGACGATTACTCCAATCCGTTACCTCACGAGAATCCGCAACCAAGCACTGACTGGCATTTACGGCGCAAGACCTCAACACACAGGAAAGCTTGACTTAAGACCCCGCCCGACGTTACCTACGTCCGTCAGCTAGGCAGGTGCAAGACGATCCCAACTACCACCGGACATTCTCCCCAAGCACTACCTGGCATTTACGGTGCGAGAATTCCACGCCACTCTACTGGTATCTAGCCTCACCTCCTAGACTACCAACCTTAGGAGCCCCTCTGTCTCGAGACCTAGGCTCCACCTAACCCGTAGGCTAGGGGACCTTAAGAAGAGAAAAGTCGCCCAGCTCCTCTCTTCACCTGGGATATTCGTCCATCCCATCACCTACCATTAAAAGAAACAGGTGATCAAAACGTAAAGTGACTCAGACTTAGAGTCTTCAGGCAAACCGCACTGAAAGTCCCACCGTGATCAGCGGTCAGCAGATTCAAACGAACTTAACGAAACTTCACCAGTCTCAGGAAACCATCGCCATTACGCGAAGATAAGAAACGCCGAGAGCGCATCTCTCATCTTCTGGTACCACTGAAATGACAGGCGTATAACTGAAAAGATATCATCAAAAGGAAACTAAGTACGCTGTTCGCCGACAGAATCACAAATCCACCGCAATCAAGCGGTGTAGAGACCCAGTTCGCGTCTCTAGCATCACCTGGCCCACACTCGTTGCCAGAACGAAAAGGTATATCATCAAAAGGAAACTGAACATCATCACTTGCTTTCTCAAATCCACCGCAATTAAGCGGCGGGTCACTCACCGCTAGCTCTCAAGCTAGTCCGACCGGCACGTGCGCCGGGTCGAGCGTCGACGGGGACTTTCAACGCTGTCCTCAACAGGCGCGGGGGACTCCGCGGGGATTGCACTGGATCCCACCAACTCGGTGTCTCCAGGAAATGGGCCAGCGTCCACGAGGGACTCCTCAACCGTTTCCGACAACCAGCTGCGCGGGTGATCACCGTAGAATCGCTTGAGCTTATCCACGTGAACGACCATCGCCAGCGATCTCACACTCCTCTGTATTCGATACAGGACCGGGTTCAAGACTTGTGTGACCAGGAACGGACCAGTATAGACTCGCGTCCACTTAATCTTCCTGCCACACCGTAACCGTGGGTAGTAGTAGTACACCCAGTCTCCCATAGAGAACTGGCTCGGCTTAACCCGCAGGTCGTAAGCCTTTTTCCTACGATCAGCTATCCTCCCCAGCTGCTCTCTCACCAGCTGATACGCGACTTCCATAGTCTCCTGTTGTTTCGCAACATACTCCTCCACCTCTACCTCAGGCGGTCGATCACAGTCTATCAATTGGGCAAGAATCAAATCCAACGGAGTATGGTTTTCACGACCAAGGAACAGAAAATTCGGCGTTCGCTGAGTGGCATCATGTTCAGTCGAGCGATAAGCGGCCATCACGTAGGGAAGATGGACATCCCAATCTCGCTGACGTACAGACACAACTTTCCCAAGCAACGAATTCAAAGTCCTGTGGAAGCGTTCGATCATACCATTACCAGACGGATGGTACGGAGTCGTCCGCACCTTGTCAATCTCCATCCGTTTACACAATTCCTGGAACAACGCCGATTCAAAGCACGAGCCCTGGTCAGTCAGAATCTGACGCGGCATCCCGAAGCGTGAAAAGACGTGCACCATCAGAGTCTCCGCTACCGTAGCAGCTTCTTGGTTCCTTATGGGCAGAGCCTCGGCCCATCTCGAAAAGTAATCGATCGCAGTCAAAATGTATTTGTGGCCTTTATTCGACACAGGATGAGGTCCGGTAATGTCAATTCCGAATCTCTCCATAGGTTCACCGATCACGGGACATTGCAGAAGACCTTGTCTCGGAGGCTTCTCTCTACGATACCGGGCACAGTTGTCACAACGCTGACACCAACGTCGTACATCGTTCTTCCAACTCAGCCAATACGCTCTGCGTTTCAACTTTTCAAGGCTCTTTCGTACACCGAAATGCCCACCAGCAAAACTACCGTGCGTAACCTTAAACATCTCATGCCGAAGCATGAATGGCACAACCAGCTGGTATCTCTCAGTCTCACCGGTACTCCCTTTTAACCATCTCCGAAAGAGAACACCTTGGCGAACTTCTAGTAACTCCCACTGACTCAGCACTGTCTTCGTTTCTTCGCTCAGCGCCGCCGCCTCCAGTTCCGTGGGCTGACGACCTGACTCCTTCCAAGCTAAGACCGGACCAATCTTTCGGTCGTCTAGCTGCTCCTTCCGTAACGACTCCTTCGTCCAACCGGTATGCTGACCCACGTCTTCCGCAGGCGCGGCCGCAACAGGCCTTGCCTCTGTGACGGGACAGATCCACGCTGCGCTCTCCTCCACAACGTCTTCATCTTCAGGCCCTGCTCCCATCGGACCTCTGGACATCGCGTCCGCGTTACCGTGTTTTGTACCAGCACGATGAACGATCTCAAAGTCAAACTCCTCTATCGTTTCTAACCAACGAGCTTGTTGCCCAATGGGTTCCGGAGTTCTCCGTAGCCATTGCAACGCGGAATGGTCTGTTCGCAGACAGAACTTCTTACCCAACAAGTACTGGCGGAACTCTTTCAAAAAGTAGATCACGGCCAATAATTCGCGGCGTGTAACATTGTAATTTCGCTCAGCCGTAGACAGTAACCGACTAGCGTAGCAGATCACTCGCTCCTCTCCGTCCTGTACCTGAGATAAGACCGCGCCTATCGCGTAGGCCGACGCATCTGTATCTAGGACATACTGACCCTCGTCTTCAGGTAACGCCAGAATTGGAGACGACACCAATCTCCGCTTCAATTCCACGAACGCGGTCTGGCACTCTTCAGACCATCGGAACGGGACATTCTTACGAGTCAACACGTGCAGAGGCTGCGCTACTACCGCGAAGTCATGAATGAAACGCCGATAATAGGAACACAGACCAATGAAGGATCTCACTTCACGCGAATTCTTCGGAACACTCCAGTCCTCGACTGCCCTGATTTTACTCGGGTCTGTCGCGACACCTTCCTCGCTGAGGATATGACCAAGGAACAGCACCTCTTGCTGCATCAAGTGGCACTTAGACGGTTTCAGTTTAAGATTGTACTCCTGCAACCTCTTGAACACCATCTCCAGACGTTTCATGTGAGTCTCGACGTCACGGGAAAACACGATGATATCGTCCAGGTAGACCAAACAGATATCGTAATTGAGACCAGTCAACACCAGATTCATGAGTCGGCAAAACGAGGCGGGACTGTTACAGAGACCGAAAGGCAGAACCTTGAATTGGAAGCTACCTCTTCGCGTAATAAACCCAGTCTTATGCTTATCTCGCGGGTGCAAGGCCATCTGGTGGTAACCTGCCCGGAGATCGAACGTGCTATACCAACGGGCACCACCGAGAGTATCCAGGCTCTCGCGGATCAACGGCAACGGGTGCGCGTCTTTCCGGGTCTTCAAATTCAACTGGCGGTAGTCGATGCAAAAGCGCATGCTCCCGTCCTTTTTCTTCACCATCACGACATTCGACGCCCACTCCGACATGGAGGGCTCGATAATTCCCTGAGTCAACATATCTTCTACCTGACGATCAATCTCCGGAATCATCGCAAGGGGCTGTCGTCTCAGTGTCTGACGAACAGGCCTCTCTTGCTGTGTATCTATTTCGTGCTGGATAACTGCCGTGTAACCAAGGTCTTTTTCACCAAGGGAAAACGTGGACCGATATCTCAAGATGAGCTCACGCAACCTAGCTCTTTCTTCCACCGTAACCGCGTCAGGGACTTCTTCCCATAGTCGCTTCAAGACTGTCTCGGCCTCCGGGTCGACCGACTGACTAGCCGTCATACACATTCTTGCCGGCGGTCGCCCATTGTGGCGCGACGCTTCCAGAGACGAGCTGGTGCTGCCGAGTAACTCCACTCGCTCCAACCGACACTCGGTTCCGCTACCAACCACCACATCGTTATCGCCAACGTTCACCATCCGAATGTACACCGTCGACTCTTTCCCTGTCACTAGAGTACGACCAATCACCAGGCCTTTGGACACTTCAGTAGGCGTAGTCGTCCAAGCTTCACTATCCACTTGCAAATGAGGATACACGACAGACATAGGGACGTTCAGTTCACATCTAGCCGGGACCACAGTGTCGCTTTGCACGATAACCCTACGACACATAAGTTCGGTAGACAACTCCTTTAGCGGGATCTTTCTGTCGCCCAAAAAGACGCAACGACCAGAAAAGTCCCAACGAGCCTGATTCACCTCTAACCATGACAATCCCAAGATGACCTCAGTCACTTGGTCCGTAACCAGACAAGGTAAGGCATACCATTGCTTACCAATACCAAGTCTCAACGTAGCTTCACCGTCTACTCTTATTTCACTACCGTTCGCAGCCAGTAACCGCTGACTGGACGACGTCACTTTAGCAGGTGACACAAACGACCGGGGAACCAAGGAT
This sequence comes from Lumbricus terrestris, assembly GCA_949752735.1. Taxonomy (NCBI): domain Eukaryota; kingdom Metazoa; phylum Annelida; class Clitellata; order Crassiclitellata; family Lumbricidae; genus Lumbricus; species Lumbricus terrestris. The sequence continues at coordinate 9,327,151 of OX457051.1, read as the reverse complement.
AACTCACTGCCAGAGTCCAGGAGACAGTTTCGACGTGTCCCCTCCAGGCGGGCAACAACGTAAGCCATTCGGCTACCACAAACCAGTCGGTTCTGCGACGGTTCCTTTACAGGTTCACTCTTCACAGGCTCTGGGCCTTTCGTATCATTCCTTCGATCAGGCGCAGGCTGAGGGCAATCCCTTATCACGTGCCCTTTACGTCGACACCGGAAACATTCAATCTCCGAGTTTCGCCAGCGATCCGGCTGAACGTCGCGACGTTGAAACGCCGGCCGCTCGCCTCGCCACGGCCCATCCGGTGCCCTACCCGGATTATTCCACCTTTCGTACGGCTTTCCTGTCGGTACTCCAGAATCCTGTCTCATGTTCATCCGACCCAATTCTCTTGTCAGATTCTCCAACTTCCGCTCGAGGTCCTCCACGCGACGATTCTGCTGTTCACTCGTCGCTGGGGCCTCTTTCGTCGTTTTCACCCTGCCATGTCTCTGGTCGACCTCCACTCCAGGCGTGGCCGGACGACCGTACGCTTCTAACCGGACTGCGTGTTTGTAAGCCGACTCTAGGTTAGCGGGTTCTCGTTCCCTCACCTTCTGAGCCAACTCTTGGTTCAACAACGCATCCATAAACGCGTCGCAAGCGACCGTTTCGACAACCTCATTCGTTGGACCTGGGTAGGCTAAGACCATCAAGCGTCTTACCTCCTGCACCACCGCACTCAACGATTCGCCTGGGCCCTGTCGGTAAGCCCGAAGCTTTACACGATACAGACTCGTCTGTTCATCCGATCCGTATCTGGCCTTTAGTTTCTCAACGAGATCCTGCCACGTGACATCCTTCTGGGCTCCCATGTCCCATAACAACTGCGAAGCTGGTCCGGTCAACGCGCACATCAACTGATCGGCTCTTTCCTGGGCACTCCAGTTATTGCATCGAGCACACACCTCAAACTTGGCCAGAAAGGCAGCGATCGCTGTCTTCCCATCGTACTTTTCTAACTTTATGCGAATTCCACGATCAGTCGCTGTCGTGCTTTTCTTACGATCAACAGGCGACCGTCGTACTCCAACCCTGCGATGACTTCGTCGCTGGTGATCACTGTCGTCACCGGAGTCGTCGTCATCTCCTGAACTCGGACTCCCGCGATGGCCGCTGGGTTTGCTCCTCCCAAGCGCCGTCGCTTTCTTGCACGTTCGTCCGGCAGGTCTCACCGGTGAGCTGTCGTCTTCACTCGACGGCTCTTTGTCAGGCTTCTTGGTTAGCCTCGCAGACCGACGTGGTTTCTGCTCTACCTCCTCTCGAACCGGTCGACCAGACTCTCGTAACCTCTTACTCCTAGGCACCACCGCGGCTGCCTCCTCTTCACCGTCCACGTCGTCGCTGAATCTCAACTTCCGTGGCCGTTCACCGGCCTTGTGAGCTTGCCGACTCGCATTTTTCCTGTCAGGCGTCATCTTCCGATAATTAACATCAGCCTCGGTAGATGCGTCGTCCGACGACATCAACTTCCTTTTCGCTTTAGCCGGTTTCCGAGACACGCTCGGTACATCCCTACACTCCAGTTCATCAGCGGCCCACACGTCAAAAGAAACCGTAGATTCACGAACCCGTTTAGGTCTGCGCGTAGTCTCTGGTTCACGGTAACACTCTGTCAAGCGCCTGACCTCCGGCGGTCCTTGCACGCGAGACATAACTTCCATCGGCACCGTCTCTCTACGGGCCTCATGATACTCGGGGTAACTCACATTTCTGGTCGGTGGCGCCTGCACCGATTCATTGTCTTGTGCCGCAGGTACTGACAGTTCACCGAACTTTCGCGTCAACCAGGCCATACTCTGTCTCAGGAACAGCATTTCAGCGTCCCTACTAAATTCGTCCGCCTCTCTCCTTCGAGACCGAAACTCACCGTCCGCTTCACCCATAACCGAACCATCATCCGCTATCGTCGAGCGGGAAGCTCTAGAACTTTGCCGATCACTCGTGTCTCGAACAACATTCACCGGCCTCGTGTCTTCAGACACCTCAGATAACCGGGACTGCACATTTTCTCTAACAAGCACAGGCATATCATCGCTTCGCGATACTCTTGTTTGGCTTCCAACACCATCTTCAGGAACAGATCGTAGCCAGTTCTCAACTCCAAGCGTTGCCGAACGTGGACCTCCACCACCAACAGATCGGGGCGAACCAGCTTCATCAAGAGAGATCAAGTCGCCAGTCGAAACATGCGGTCGAATCTTAGGACGAGCACCAAAATAATCAACAGGAGGTCGACGGTCAAGCTGCCCAAGATTACCGTACGCATCTAACTCGGCCTCAGAATCACCCTCCACTCGACCAGCTTCGCCTGTCGGTACCACCTCAGAAGTGTTTGCAGATACCCCACTTCTGGTACCATTGAAACGCTCACCGGCCCACTCGACGGTATCACGGTGCCTTACTCCACTCTCCGACCCCGCGGTCATCGCTTCTTCACGCATCCGTGCCATCGGAGACGAATGTCTCAGCAAAGAGGTCCGGAACTGGGAGTACAACTCCGAAGCGTTGGATCCCGACTCTGCCCCGCCCGCGGCCACCTTGGGGGTAGCATCCCGAGCGCCAGGATGGCCAATCCTCGAAACAGGGTTCCCTCTTCGGGCAGAGGACCTTCGCTTGGAGACCCCTTTCGCGGCTACCGCCATCGCTTTCATCTCCGAAGGATTGGGTCTCTTTCGCACCATGTTACACTGAGCTGCCGACGCGCCGTTACTTCCAACAGGTAGTACCAGACGTTGCCATGAAGTCGGCCAGCGAAGGCGAAACCAGCTCCACTCTAGGGGATCCAACCCTAGACGATTCTGTAACACAACCATCGTCCCTTGTCCGCAACAGGACGGTAAGAATTCTCTGTATATGTTTTTCTGGTACCAGGCCTTTAGGGAGACCACCCGTAGCTTGCTAAGAAGCGAAGCTTTCGTACAATTCGCGCAACAGCGAAGTTAACCGTAACCAGGAATACGGCGCTTGCCAGGCGCTCTAGTACTTCTCTCTCTATTCACCGTGCGCTACCCGTAAAGAACGGCGCACCACCGTACACGTAACTGTCGACTCTTTCGCCGCAACAGGCGCCAACGGTCTCTGACTTTTGAAACGCCTTTGACTCGCGTTTATTGCCAACAGACCAGCATCGCAAAAAAATATACGGGGCTTAAAAATTAGCTAAGGGAAACACCTTTCCTTAACTAAATTAACCTATGACTTATGGAACCGGGACACGCTGCGTAAACTACAGGGAGCGGTTAGGGCAGCTACGTTTAACCCTAACTTTGCGACTACGAATTCCTCGTCTGCTTCGAGGGAAAACGCTGGACCGGCGAAATTAAGCTTGTCGAGCCCTCACCGTCCACACTATCAACGATACTCTCTCACTGACGTTACAGTCGCGATCGTCTTGGTGCGCCGCGAAGGCCGACACCAAGATCGACCAGATCGGACAAGAACGGACTAAGATACGTAACACAAGGGAAATCACGGGCGACGGCTTACGAAGTGCCTTCCGAAGCCCTTCCCAAGGAACAGGTAACTCACTCACACGTATACAAGATAGAACTCGGCGTGACGTTCAATCTGACACCAACTTTGTGAAGATCGTACCACAAACAACAAAGTTACACTCACTCGACCGGTGGATGGCCCGGTCTACCGTGGACTTCAACCCACACGTACAAATACAGCCGGTATGGCTAAGCGAACACTCACGACCCTGCTACTCGGTCGACGCAAAGACCAGTAGGTGAAAGTAAAGACACTCGAAAGAGCCAAGATTACAGTTTCATACAATCGCGAACGTATGGAGTCGCGGGTCTCCAACACAGACCTGTACGACGCGGTCGCCCGATGACGTGGCGCCGCGGTGCCGTACGCTAAAAGACCGGCGCCGATTCTAGGCAAGAAAATCGGCCGGTAAAGATCGGGGGACCTTTACGCGCTTCTACTGTCGACACTGTAACCGTCACTGACTAACTCTTCACAGGTAAAGTATTCTACTCGTCGAGACGAACAATAGGACACCAAGATTGAACGAATTGGACGACAGATGGCAAAGCCGCTGAAAGCGCGGCCGGTCTTCGCTGCACCACGCGAAAGACCGGGGAACCAAGTTTCGCGTCGGCTAAGTCCACTCACGCGCGAGGCGTTTCCTCCAGACTATACCGTTGGAACCGTAACAGATACAGACAAACCTCTCACAGGGAAAGTCTTCTACTCGTCGAGATGAACCAGATTGTCGCTTAGTTCAAAACGATTGGACCACAGGATACAAAGTTATTTACGTTGACACTTTTGTTGCCGGCCGTCGCTGCACCACGCGAAAGACCGGCGCGTGAGCTGATAACGAAAGTTGCGGGCAAGATGCGGGGCACCTATACGCGCTTCTAGCGTCCAAACTATCACTGACGCACGTTAGCTCTCAACAGACGAAGTACTCGCCTCACCCAAAGGAACAGTTTGACACCAAGATGGAGTCGCTAGGATCACAGCTGAAGGAGATGCCCGTAGAGCGAAAGCCCGTTGTGCGGCGATCGCGGCCAAAACTCCAATGGGAAAAATACGCCGGCGTCGGCTAAGTCCTTTCACGCGCGAGGCGTTTCCTCCAGACTATACCGTTGAAACCGTAACAGATGCTGACACACTCTCAACAGGAAAAGTCTTCTACTCGTCAAGATGTACGAGGTTGTCGCTTAGGTCGAAGCGATCTGACCACAGGATACAAAGTTATTCACGCTGACACTTTTAGTGCCGGCCGCCGCTGGCTTTGCGATGCTAGGCGGAGACCGGACTGAACTCTTGGCGAGCTTATACCGTCGAAGTCGTAACCGTCACTGCTTAACTCTTCACAGGTGAACTCTTCCTCTCGATGAGACGAACAATCGGACACCAAGATTGAACAAATCGGGTAACAATTGACAAGAGCACACCTCCGGGGAGGTTTCGCTACAGCAGTGATTTTCAACCGGGGTTCCGCGGAACCCTTGGGTTCCGCGGGCGTCGGCCAGGGGTTCCGCGGCAGTTTGACATAAAATTTTATAACATGAACAGAAATCACAAAATCATTAACAGTCAGTCGAATTATTTCACAGCTATAAGTCATTCTTGCTAAGTAACTTTATTACGTGAATGTATTAGGCTACTACTTCTATATGTTGCTAAACAACATAATTATATTGATGACCCCACCGGTATGCCACTGTTGTCAGAGTGAATCTGCGCATTAGTCTTCCTATTTAAAAGAAACGTTGGTTATATCACATGAATGGGAACCGGCAGATGCCCTGCGTCATCAACTGTCGTTCAGACACCAAGTTCATAATTGCTTTTTGAACTGTTGAAATGGAAACTCTATTCTTAACAATTTCTTCCACATTAGAATCTGCTGAGCACTGTAGACCAACGACTGGTTTGGTTAATTCTTTTTTTGAGTCGGTTAACATTGAAGAGATAGTGGTTAATTTTTCTTTCAGAGGTGGCGGATTTACCAAGTTTTGCAATTGTAAAGCCTAAGTCTGTCTGACGAATTTTTAATCGATAGGCCTGTGCACGCTATTTGCTATTTGAAAATCACACAAGATGACATTGTCAAACAAGAATCAGACGGTTGATTATTTTGACATAGGCTCTATTTCAGGTTAGGCATGATGTAACCAGAGTTCGACTTGGGACTTGACTTCAAACGAAGCTGAAACTCCCATGTATGCTGTGGTCCCTCTGCCCCGCTATGAATAACAAGGCATAAATTTCGCAATAACCCTGAAGAAGTATGCTTCATAACGTAACATAAGCTGATCATAGCACTGATTTAGAATGCATCGTCTTTCCATTTTCAAAAATTTATTCAGTTGATACATATAGGCTATTTGACGAAATATGGCCTGCAGCAGAATGCAGCTGATCTCTGACAGTGCTTTGTGCAGTGGACTTACACGTAGACTCCATAGAATTCTAAGGCATGTATTAATAATTTAGCCTAGTATTATACATTGTATACTGCACCAGAAGCGCAAATAACATACATTAAAAAAATTTAAACTGTTTAAAACTATATATTATTTAAAAAATTACATGCATTTCTTGGTGCACTGGACAGGTGAAAAGCGGAGGGTTCCGCGAGCAAATGAGTGCTTGGGAAAGGTTCCGTCACTAGAAAAAGGTTGAAAACCACTGCGCTACAGTATTAGAGCTGAATGCCGACAAGTTGCAAATCGTAACTGTAATTACGCGTCGGCCGAGGATTGGGCCCGACCGACCGCGTCCTGGTATCTATGCTTGACAAAATTAAGGGAGCCGCGCTCTTACTTAATTTTTGCCTCTACCCGGCTGCTACGGGCAGACTTATCTTTAGATCTCGCCGGTGGCAAGATATAGGTATCACTGTATGTTTATGCACTCTTCTTCAGGATTTCACTCAACACAGGCGTATTCAATGGCAATGGGCTTTACACGATCCGCCGAGGCAGAATGCGCGCCGCCCGAGGCACTCGTTGCTGGCGATCGGCCACGCGGGGAATAGAAGGCGCGACGAACTTTGGCCTTCAATCCACGCGCAGTCCGAAGCTGACCAACAACCAACGATCACGGTTTATTGCTTTCAAAGTACCACTGAATCCGAATCTCAGTCGTCGTATAAGGAAGGCAGAATATGCGACGCCCGAAGCGTTCTCGTTAAGTTGGGCAGCGCCCGTAATGTATAACTACTCTCTCGCAACGTTAAGCACCTAGGCGTCCTCAAGGCACGTCAGGTCTATGGGCTGGCTGAAAAGCAAGACGATATTCACGTTTTCTCAACGACTCAGGTAATGCGGTTCTACAGCTGAAGAACCAAGAAGTTTCAGGTCACTCGCGATCGTAGGGAGTCGCGCTGCTCCCGGGTAAAGAAGGTCTTTGGCTGCGGGCCGCCCGCTGACGCGGTGCCGCCTCTATGCCTTGACCAATCTAAAGTAACTGGGTCACAATCGGATGCACCGTTCCGAATATAAGATATTCAGTATATGGGTCGTATAGTTTATACCTCGCCGAGATCGTGGCGGGCAGAGTGCCGAAGTCTGCCGACGCCGGATCTACGGTCGAGGGAAGAATGCCTTTTTATCGATCAAACAAACACCACACGATACTATCCACAGGCGGAAATCGTCATACAAGGCAACGCGTGCCAGGAAACATTCACAGGTAACAAGGAATGAGCCACCACCAACTCTCGACTGGCGAGATCGTGACAGAGGGAGGCCCAGTCCGCTCTGTAGGATCGTCGTCTCAGCCTACAATGAACCTTCCGCGTATAACGGATTCAAAAATATATCGGATAACTGTCAAAAGTAGCCAAGGAAACACTTGTCAAGGTTGAATCGATTGCCGTGAATACGATTCAGATGCATAGAGATCAATGAACAAAGAGTGTTCGTAAGCATTGACCATAGGATGAGCATCAACCATCCTACACTATAGGCAAAGCACCGCTTAGCAGGCTTTATTCCACCGGAATATCGCTGTCTGCACGCTATGGTCTGGCTTAAACCAAATTATCGGGTTTCCGTATAGAAAAACCGTTATTAATTCGCCAAAAATCCATTTCTTGTCCGATCTTCACGATCTTTGTTTCTATCGCTTCCTAAACGACTTCTTCGTAACCTACGCCTTAAATTAAAGTTACCGGACCAGCCTAGAATTAATTATGGAATTAACTCTAATTCTACCTATGGGGTTTTTAAGCGTAAATTGGGCTATTTTCAGCGTGTAACTATTGATATCGCTCTCGCCTGCTTCCAGCTTAGTTCTACAGGCATTACGCTAGCGGCCGTCGTTTTCTAGCGCATATTCGGTAGCGCATATACGCTAGGGGAAATTATGCCTTACCTATAATACATCTAAATACACGGTTTGGCTGCTTTAAGAGCGTAACCGTTGCTCCTGCCTTGTTTCCAGCTCAGTTTACCAAGGCAGCCGGTCGGAGTTTCTCGTAACGAACATTGTCTTGTGGCTGAAACGCCACATTATTAATACAACATCCTATAAAACGTCTCATGCTAGACTATTGTTTACAAAACGTCACTTTAGAACACAACGATAAAATCATTGATCAATAAATAATTTATGACGTGTGCATGTACATCAAAGTTACATTTTCATTATGTCCATGACGTGAAATAATGAGCATGTCGTAGTGCGAGGGTGTAGGAACAGGCTTACATATTTATTTGCATGTGTGAGTGTAACCGATATTGGCATGCACGTGCACGCATATGCACGTGCGTATGTATGTATGTGTGTATGTATGTATGTATGTATGTATGTATGTATATATGTATGTATGTATGTATGTATGTATGTATGTATGTATGTATGTATGTATGTATGTATGTATGTATGTATGTATGTATGTGTATGTATGTATGTATGTATGTATGTATGTATGTATGTATGTATGTATGTATGTATGCATGTATGGGCGTTTGTATGAATGTGTGCATACATGTATTGTATCTATGTAAATGTGTACGTATGCAGGAATTTATGTATAAAATAAGTGAGTAAGCATATTCTTTAGTTGTCCAACAGAACATATGGTCTTCATGAAATAAAGCATGGTTAAGAATTATTTTTTAATAAAAGTATTCATCATTAATTTAAGTTGTCCACACAAAGGACACTTCGTTTTGCATAAATGTTTATATGAAGGCATAAAGTATAAATATGTATTTTTAATCGATGGAAGATTTCTTCCCATTGGCAAAGTCGTCTGCTGGATGCCACCAAACAGACTCTAAGTGAAGACACAATAATATCAATAGGAAATAATTAAGAAATTATCATACACTACGTATAGGTTTACAGCATGTTTCGAATCTCCTCTCCAGCCTGGGGTCTCAATCGCCGAATTCTGCGTCATTTTGAGGCAGAGCGGAGGCACCATATAAGCCTTCGCATGCTTCAGCTCAAGGTCCGTTTCTACACGTGACTGAAAACTCAAGTCATTATGTTGGGTCTCTAGTTTTTGGACGATAATAGTTAGGCCTCAGGATGTCGGAAGTTTCGCAAAAAACCGTTGTTTGCATAAGAAAAGCATTAAATTAATTACATTTATGAAGTCAGATTGACGAACAATATGCTTGCAATGTTTGAAAAATTGCGTTTGTAGATTCGAAACATAATCTTTGGCATTAGAAGCGGAATCTCAAGTGGAGCGACATCTACAGTTGAGAGTAAAATGGACGCACACAACATTTTCACGAGCAAAGAATCCTGTAACAGACAGTCCTTGGCAATTAGCTATAATTTATGCTGCTTGGTAACTGTGGAAAATATCAAAGACGCTCATGTTGAGGGAAGAAGCGATTTCCTGACAGAGTCTCAATAGCCTTGGATGCCATACTGCACTATGACGTCATAATGTTGGAGCGTCACCCAACCGCCTATCGATGACTGCGCAATGACGTCACAATTAGACAGAGCAATAATTATTGATCATAATATTGAATCTTTCAAATATAAATAACGACGCGGTTTAATGGGTGCATTTTCATTACCAGACAGTTTGAGGAAATCATCGAAATAGTAAGAACTTTGCATTCCATAGCGACGGAAGTATTGCAGTCTGTCTTCCGCCTTCTCTCGCGACTACCGGTGCAGACAGGAAATCCGTTCTTTCGTTCTCGGAAGGCAATAGAATCCGTAGTCACCCCTTCCGGGTGTCCGGACAACCAGACTGAGTGTTCATTAACAGTGACTGGGATTAGCTGGCTCTGCTTGGACTAATGAGTGTGCACAGCCACTGAGGCACAGAAGAAGGAATCTATTATAGAGGTATGGAAACTCGTGAACACAATAATTATGCATTCGGCTGCATGCATACTTACCCACAGATGTCGACCCAGTTTAATTTTTTCCAATCTGATAATAGAAATAATGTTTTAAATTATTAAATCCTAACTTTTACTGTGTGAAAATCTAATTAATTGTAGACGATGTTTCATTTAGGCCTAGAGGCCAATGCGCGCGTTCTAGATAACATACCAGTTAGGGCTGCCAACTTTTGATTTTGACATTCCGGGACGCCTTCAGCCACTCGATGTGCCATTACCGAATCCGGGACGGTTGGCAACCCTAATACCAGTGGATTGGAGAAATAATTCGTCAGAACAGCTAGAACTCTGATCTCTGTAGAAGTATTCCCAGTGGCAATTCCATGCTAAATGCAATAGTAATTATGTAGCGTCTATTATCGTAGGACCGGATTAAAAATTATGGACGGTTTGCTTTATCAAGGCTCTCGGTGTAATTTTAGTATCGGGAACCGAAGCATATGCAGTTACTGTAGGCCTATGTATCTTTTGGACAATATCTAATATTGGCAAAACTAACCAGTGTAACCAACCTAACACTAACCCTAAATGATTTTCACGATGCCTGGTCTGACCCTAACCGACACTCAATGACCTCGATTGATGCTTCAATTGTGGTAGGGATTCCTGCATGATTGGAGGGAGCCTATAGACTGCAGTCGAAATGATGCAGCGCTGATATATATAAATATAAATAGATGCAATGCCATGCTGAATCTATGCAATATCAATGTGGCAAACCGTTGCTACTGCACTTGTTATGGCGTGTCCATATCAAAGTTTCTTACATGCATTGCTTGAGAAGATTGTGGCGTAAATCTGTTGTTACATTCAAACTCAGATGAATCTATATCTCTACGTTAAAAAGTTCGTAGCGTGAACAGCAAGTAAGCCACTTACAAAGAAGTAGTTGCCATATTACAAGACATTTAAACCTACCAATAAACTGGCGATTCTTCGCACACATCACCATCGTGAAGCGAGCGTCAGTAGCGCTCTTTTTGTAGCTGCTAATAACTGACGGGCCGTTTTTGGCTTACCCTGATTCAATGACAGTACTTCAACATCAACTGTCTATTTTGACATCAACAACGTGATGGACGGGTGCCAGATCATGGCTGCCGCAATTTTATTACATTATTATTTCTGTTCTTTGTTATTACTTCTGTATATTATTTTACTGACCTGTAACCTGGTGCGGTTTGTCACCTGGATTTGTCATACTTTGAATTAAACGAATATCATCACATTTCCAACATAAATCTACTCGCGTTCTGACGGTAGATTTGAAAATGATGGCATGTACATAATTGCTAACTTAACTAATGTCACTAATTAAATTTCGAGAAATCTTCAACATACCATAATTATAAGCATGAGAGAATAGCGCAATTAAATATTGCACACTGAACAACAGAGCACACAAGCTTAGGATAATACATTCATCTGACGATAGGGTTACCATAAGTGCTCAGATGAAAAAGAGGACACTCAAAACGTTCTTCCGGTTACCATCCTGTAGCCAGCACCTAGCATCCAAGTGCAGGAGGGCTAGACCTAACGCTACGCCAATGCTATGTGGTGTACAAATAAAAGTAACGTTAAACTACACAAAATATCGTTCTTATTCTACATGGCTTCAAAGTCGAATTCAATTTAAACTTCATTGAGTGAGAGTTCAGTAGGCCTACTTCAGTACAATACACATTACATTAGGCTACTGTCACTGACTGTACACAGAAACAAAACAATTCGTCGCGTTTCGAACCCGTGTTACAAAAAATTTGGTTACGTTGGTATATGAAGTTCCCCGAACACTCTTAACATGCTTCGGCGTATCGACGTAGGCCTACGCCTTTAAATTCAGTGCACCCTTATTGCAACTGGAATATAAGTTCCGTGCCGCCCATCAAGCATTCAGCTTCCCAGTCCTAACGATCCGCACGAAAACCTTGCATTGGACTTTCAGTGCGTCTGAAAATATACACTTAGGCTTCGGAATTTTTTTTAAAATTTACTTGGCCACTGTGAAAAATTAATCATTTTTATTTACAATTATCATTATGTAACTCGTGTTATATTGCGTTTGGTTTACAAAAACCCGCTTCAGGACCCGGAAGTCCAATTGTAACTATACTTTTGAACAAAAATATTGCTCGAACGCGTGTTTAGTTCACCGAACGGAATAGTATAACACGGAAAAGTAAGTAAGTAAGATCGATCGGGGACGGACGGGTAAAAACCCGGACAAAAGCCATATTTCTGGAAAGCCGCCCGGACGCCCGGACATGGGCCTAAAAAGAGGACATGTCCGGGGAAACCCGGACGTATGGTAACCCTATCTGACGATGATAAATATAAGGACATCTACAGCAACCTACACGACGAAATGTTACCAAATTGCGTTTCTTACCTGACCTCCGCTAGATGTCAGATGTTGACGAAATGATGCATTGCGAAAGTAGCAGCCGCTTATTATACATGTAAGTGAAATGTCATTGCGTTTCATGCAGCAATTTCTACACCCGTCGACCTGCTGGAGTTAACACTTAAAATAATAAGTTTACAGTAAAACACGTCCAGGGTTGATCATTAATTTTTGGGTCATTTTCGGTTCGAATCCTACCGACATTTGAATCTGACTAACATCGAAGCTTCGCAGGTCTATGCACCAAACCACGGCATCCAACGGAAGCAGTCATATGCACCTGCGGCTTACCAGATTTCCTTGCAAGTTGATTAAAACTAGATTAGCGACTAATGATCTCTATAGCTTATTAATTATTAGCATGAATAGATCTGCGGTCAGAATTCGGGGACAGCAATATATTTGAAAAACGACTAAATGGCGTGTGTTGAAATCGTAGTCAATATGAAGGTGACGCATTCAGATGCATGTGGGCATATAATAGGCTAAATTTGGAAGATCATTGGATTTATCAGTGGCTTGAAGATACTTAAAGTGTGGAATGAACGCAATGAAAGTCTTTATCTCTCCACTGGCCACGTTCATATCTTCCAACACGCCGAATATCATGCAATGCGCTATTTATCAGTTACCAATAATTATAAAGCTTCCGAAACCTCCGATAATCTGGTATTTCGTGTGGAATTCTGTTAACTGTGCTCTCTCAAAGAGGCAAATGACGTCAGATTTGCGTCATTTGCCTCTGAAAACGACGTCATATCCAGCTGGGATAATATCCGGGATAATTCTTTGTCGTGCGTCGCTTTGATAAGGGTCTTTATCTCAATGGAGTGGGATAATTAGATGAGGAGGCGAGGAAACGTAGAAATGTGACGAGATCACGTTTCAACACGCAACACCAACGGCGTTTTCCACGGACTGCATGGTGTATATTTAATGCGATCTTCTCGTGCAACATTCCTCGCTTTTCCCGACGCCTGCTCTTTAGGTTTTTTTTCTCTCTCTCTCGGCAAGACCTTTTCTCGATACGAACTATGCTTTTTATTTTGATAATATACAAGTAGATTCTTCTCTGCATTGAAGGTCTTCATATCATAGGCTTTACCACAATGCTTCGACCGTGTGTTATACCATGGCCACCAAGCAATCTTAGCCTATTGATTGAAACCTGTATGATATTGACGAAAATATTGTCGTATTTTGTCCAAATCACAGTTCGTTTATGATTGAATGTTTCTGAGTTTATTCAGTGCGTTTACGTGTCTGTCCTGTGTCTGTTTGTCTATATAATTGTGGCGAAATTCGCCTGAGCCGCCTCCGCGGTCTTGTTTACGCCGTCGATTGGCTTCGTGGGCGGTCGATTCGCGTCGTCGTTCGCTCGTGCCTAGAGGTCCCCTCCCCTCCTCCTTCGCCCCTCGCACCTGTCCGGACCTCTGACGGCGGATCTTTTGGCGCGAAGTCCCCTCTGTAGTGCGCATGCGCGGATCTTTTGGCGCGAAGTCCCCTCTGTAGTGCGCATGCGCGGATCTTTTGGCGCGAAGTCCCCTCTGTGGTGCGCATGCGCGGATCTTTTGGCGCGAAGTCCCCTCTGTAGTGCGCATGCGCGGATCTTTTGGCGCGAAGTCCCCTCTGTAGTGCGCATGCGCGGATCTTTTGGCGCGAAGTCCCCTCTGTAGTGCGCATGCGCGGATCTTTGCCCGCCAGGTCCCCTCGCACCTGTCCGGACCTCTGACGTCGGACCCCTTCTGGTGCGCATGCGCGGATCTTTTGGCGCCAAGTCCCCTGTCCCCTTGGACATGTATAAATAGGACCGCTGCCTGCGTGCATTAGCTCAGATGTCACCGGGAAGTCTGCGGGAGCTCCGTCCGTTTTAGAAGTTCGGTCCAGTCGAGCTCAGCCGTCAGTCGCCTGTGGGAGCTGCCGTCGCCGTCGCTGGGAATCGGTCGTCGGGGCTCGGCGTTGCCGCCGCCGCAGTACGTCGCTGCCGCTGCCGTGTAGTTTCCGTGTTCGACGCAGTGTGGCGCCCCCGTTGTCAGCCATTGCTGTGGGAGCTGCCGTTGGGTACAAGACCGCCCGCTGCTGGGGAACGATAGTTCGCGGTGTATCACGTGCATGCCTGCTGCTGACGTGTGGAGTTGTGATCGACAATATATCGTCTGAAAACGTCTGTTGTCTTCGTGTCTTCGTGCGGTGGGGGGAACACTGTTAAGCCCTTCGAAAGACGACGGAGGCCGGACTTGCGCCCATCTGGAGCGACACGCAAGCCTTACCACCTGGTGGGAGAGATCGTCATCCACTCTCCCGTCAGCCGCTAGAGGGCGCGGGCGGTTTCCGTTACACTGGTACCAGAAGTGGGGTACGCAGTTGTTCCAGCCGACGAATAGACGAGTCTACCGAAGATGATGGACGACGACGAGGTAACGTTCCGGCAGCCGAGACTTTTCGAGTTCAGCACGCCTGCTGATGTCTCTCCGCCTGCTGTGGGAAGAACGACGATGGAGAAGCAGCCGAGCCGTGGCCGACTGATCGAGCTCATTTCTGACGATGGTGAGGAGCTGGTGGAGACGAGTCCCCGTGTGAAGACGGAGACAACGGATTCGTCGAAGGAGTTGTTTTAGAACTTCGGAAGTCTCCTGCGGAACCGACCGACGCCAATGAAGCCGGGTCGATTCGACGGGACTGGGTCCCTGGAATCCTTTCTAGTACAATTCGAGGTATGCGCTCGTCACAATCGATGGACCGACGCGGACAAAGTGGATCATCTACGCTGCGCGCTAGAGAAGGCTGCGACGCAACTTCTTTGGGATTTCGGCGCGCAAGCTGACGTAAGTTACGCCCAACTGGTGGAGCGTCTCCGACAGAGATATGGGACGGACGGACAAGCTGAGACGTTCCGTAGTCAGCTGTATTTTCGACGTCAAGGGGCCGGAGAAAGTTTGAGCGACTTACTACACGAGATTCGCAGACTCGTTGTATTGGCCTATCCTGTCCCGTCCAACGAGACGACGCAGATTATCGCAAGAGACTCGTTCCTGGAAGCTTAGCGAGACAAGGAGCTTTCGTTGAAAGTCAGAGAGCGTGAGCCGAAGACTCTGGATGAGGCTTACCGGACCGCTCTACGCTTAGAGGCCTACCAGAGAGCCTCTGAGAATGACGATCATCGGAGACCGTCGAACCGTGTCCGTGGAACGCAAGAAGTCGAGCCGACCGACCAGCTCCAGTCGACTCTGGACCGCTTCTTGGCGACACAGCGTGACGATCAGCGTCGTTGGCAGCGAGAAATGGAACGGAAGATGGAAGAGCAGTTCCGGGAGCTACGGAACCAGTCTACGATCGAAAACGATGGATCGAGACAGGATCAACGGCCTGGGAACCGCCGATTGGGAGATCGCCAGCCGGAGACTACGAGGAGAACCGTGACCTGTTATGGATGCGGTAGAGCCGGTCACGTGGTCCGAGATTGCCGTCAGCCGCGCCGTTTCCGGAACCGGCCGAGTGACGAGGAAACGACAGGAGGAGACGCACTTGCGCCATCGACATCTGTGGTGGTGAACCACACGACGCGTCCGAAGCTGCCCGACCGTGCCAGCAGTAATGCCGTTTACGTTCGTGGAAGGATCAACGACCGACCGCAGATGTCTCTCATCGACACCGGATCCGAAGTGAGCCTGGTTCCGTCTTCGGCCGTAGAAGGGTTAGAACTCCGTTCTTGTACACGCTTGTTGATGGCTGCTAATGGCTCGAATATTAATGTTTTGGGCGAGGTCCGGTTACCCCTTAGATTTTGGGATGGTTTTGAGGTCCATGCTAACTTTTTAGTCTCTGACCAGATTTCCGAACCGATGTTAGGAATGGATTTCTTGAGGGAACAGCGTTGTCGCTTGAGTTTTGGTAACGGGGCTCTGTTTATTGGTCGCAAACGTGTCCCCCTGGTTAGAGGGAATGGCTCAATGTGGTGCCGGCGTGTAATGGTCGCCGAGGAGGTAGAGCTACAGCCCAAATGCCAAAGTGAGGTGCCCGTGAAAACTGTATACGGAGATTTGACCTCGGTGGCTCCCGCGTGGATGACGGAGGCTCACGAGATCCGTCCTGGAGTTCACCTTGCCCGTGTAGTGTTAGGCGATGAGGCTAGCTCGCACTTGAGAAAAGTAGACCTGAGTGATAGTCCGGTGGAAGATGAACCGATAGATGTAAGGAAGATTAGTGGGAATAAAGACGCTTCGCCTAGTGAGTTGATGTTGGCAGATTTGCCCGGGGATGTGTCGCCTGAAATCCAGGAACGGATCGGAAGTTCGTTGGAAAAGACGTCGGTGAGCACCCATAAGATTGAGACAGATGCCCATCCGGTGAGACAAAGGTTAAGACGTGACCCGCTGCCGCATAAGATTGTTATTGATAACCAGTTGGACAGTATGCTTGCTGATGGAATTGTGGAACCAGTAGTTAAGCGAGAACAGTCTCTCAAGGTAGCACATATAGAGGTAACTGGTGGACATTTGGGTGTGCGCCGACCTAGGTGGCAGTTTAGACGCAGGACCTATTGGTTTGGTTGGTCGGGTGCCGTAGCGAGGTTTAGTCAGCGATGCTCTCCCTGCGCCCGATACCACCGAAGTCATCCGCCCTGGCAGGGTCCCTTGAAACCCTTACCCTGTGGGAAGCCTTGGGAGCGGTTTAGCATGGATGTTCCTGGTCCCCACCCGCGTGGTCGTAGAATTTTGACGGTGATGGACGGGTTCGCTAAATTCGTAGACGCCATTCCACTGGCTGATTATAAGGTTAATTCCGTGGCTCGGGTTGAGACAAGTTTTGGCGGGTTCCTTTTTGGGGAAAATCATAAGCAGCCATCAGAGTGTGACATTGCCACTCGTTCGCCTAACGAGTCCGGCGCTGCTGATGCTTCGTCGCCGGCGACTGTGAATTTCCAGGATGGCCGACCAAAGCGTACGGTCCGTCGTCCGGCTCGCTACGAATAGACGTTTATTGTGGAAAGAGACTTGAACTCTGAGACTCTCTTTTTCGTGAAATGGACTATGGACATTTATGAACGCTCAAGTTGTTGCGTTGCTTAATTGTACGTTGCTATGTGTGGCCCGTTGGCCGTTTCTCGCTGTTGAAATGTGTATAACTCGTGCTTTTTCGTCAGTTTGGCCCGTTGGCCGTGTCTCGTTACCATGAAACTTAGTGTAAAGTGTTGTGGCTCGTTGGCCCATTTTTATGGACTCTTTGCATAATGAACGATGGACATTTCGTGGACGTTGGTCCTTTCTTTTGTTTGGTTCCGCTTCTGTTGTTACGACTTGCAAGTCGTTCGAGGGCAGACTTGTTGCCATTGGCCCGTTGGCCGGTTACTGTATAATGCGGACGGTCTAGGGGGTTCCTTGTTTCCGGGAGGGTGTGTGGGCCCTGACCCCTCGAAATAGGGACATTTCGAATCGTGGTGGGAGGAAGATGTGGCGAAATTCGCCTGAGCCGCCTCCGCGGTCTTGTTTACGCCGTCGATTGGCTTCGTGGGCGGTCGATTCGCGTCGTCGTTCGCTCGTGCCTAGAGGTCCCCTCCCCTCCTCCTTCGCCCCTCGCACCTGTCCGGACCTCTGACGGCGGATCTTTTGGCGCGAAGTCCCCTCTGTAGTGCGCATGCGCGGATCTTTTGGCGCGAAGTCCCCTCTGTAGTGCGCATGCGCGGATCTTTTGGCGCGAAGTCCCCTCTGTGGTGCGCATGCGCGGATCTTTTGGCGCGAAGTCCCCTCTGTAGTGCGCATGCGCGGATCTTTTGGCGCGAAGTCCCCTCTGTAGTGCGCATGCGCGGATCTTTTGGCGCGAAGTCCCCTCTGTAGTGCGCATGCGCGGATCTTTGCCCGCCAGGTCCCCTCGCACCTGTCCGGACCTCTGACGTCGGACCCCTTCTGGTGCGCATGCGCGGATCTTTTGGCGCCAAGTCCCCTGTCCCCTTGGACATGTATAAATAGGACCGCTGCCTGCGTGCATTAGCTCAGATGTCACCGGGAAGTCTGCGGGAGCTCCGTCCGTTTTAGAAGTTCGGTCCAGTCGAGCTCAGCCGTCAGTCGCCTGTGGGAGCTGCCGTCGCCGTCGCTGGGAATCGGTCGTCGGGGCTCGGCGTTGCCGCCGCCGCAGTACGTCGCTGCCGCTGCCGTGTAGTTTCCGTGTTCGACGCAGTGTGGCGCCCCCGTTGTCAGCCATTGCTGTGGGAGCTGCCGTTGGGTACAAGACCGTCCGCTGCTGGGGAACGATAGTTCGCGGTGTATCACGTGCATGCCTGCTGCTGACGTGTGGAGTTGTGATCGACAATATATCGTCTGAAAACGTCTGTTGTCTTCGTGTCTTCGTGCGGTGGGGGGAACACTGTTAAGCCCTTCGAAAGACGACGGAGGCCGGACTTGCGCCCATCTGGAGCGACACGCAAGCCTTACCACCTGGTGGGAGAGATCGTCATCCACTCTCCCGTCAGCCGCTAGAGGGCGCGGGCGGTTTCCGTTACATAATTATAGGCTATGCGTCTATTTTTTATTATGAAAATACACATGTAGATTTCTCTGCATTGAATGTCTTCCCCGGCTGTATGTATGCATATGAACATTTATATAGCGCCTTACAATAACCTCACGAAGGCGCTGTGTGTTACATCAGGGCTGTCTGTCTGTCAATGTGTATGTTTCTGTCTCCTATTTTCCACTGGTCTGCAACTGTATTTGATCTGTCTGCAACTCTGCATACCTTCGCGTCTGTTCCTGTCTCATTCTAATTTCTATTGATCTGTCTGAGTGTTTGTCTGTCACTGGTTATGTCTATGACCATGCCTATGTCTGTGTGTGTCTGTCTGGCTGGCATTAATCGTGAACTCGAAACTTCTACAGCTTCCGGGAGATTGGTTCTCATAAGAATTATCTAGACCAGTCAATATAATATGTTATGGGTTAATAGACTTTGGAGTGTTTAAATAGAGAGTCTGTTTAGTCTATTAATCAAGCCACAGACATGGGTGAACTAGAGGGGCAACGTCAAAAACATCGTGAATTACTTTATGGATCTTAGTATTTACCAGACTTTCTGCTTATAACCACAAAAAATGGGACAATGACATGCAGGCCACAGAAAATGATACATCATTGCCTATACCTCGCGAGATGCATGATGCATGGAAATTCGTACAAACTTCAATTCAATCAATAATTATATGATCGTGCAAATCCGAAGCAATGAGTTATAAGAAGAATACTGTTTTGTTGTGCTTGCAAGGGTTTTTTAAAGGAATTGTTATCACTGAACAATCCAATTGTCTCTCTCTTCCGTCCTCTATGATAAATTGTTCCCAATCGGATAACAATGGACAAGTTTAACTATTCTCAACTGCAGAAAAATGATCTTACAGCTGCACATATCCATTTGGAACTGCACTCTTGTGTGGAATTGCACGACAAAAAAGAGTCCTAATGCACGCTGAATTTATGTGTGTTTGTGAGTTTATTTCCTAGGAAAGAAGCAAAGGCCACCTATTGAGACAAAGAGACAAAACAGAGATAAAAGAGGAGAGATTGTATAGCAGACCGAAACACAGCTGCGCGTACATGTATATAGGACAGCTCCATTTCTTTTTTGCGCCATGATTATAAAGCAGTGTTTCCCAAACATCAGTAGACCGCGGACCGGCAATACTTTTTGGTGAAGCTCGCGGACCGCTAACTTAGGTCAAAATGGCGATGGCAAACCAAAGCGACGTAAATTCTAAAAAAGACTGAAATATAAGGCTATTTACAATTAGCCTACATCTACATGTCCTTGAAGCCTTATTTGTTTAAGATTTCTGATGAGTAGACTTTGCTGTTATAAACGCTATTTGTGCAAGATTCCTTTTTTGTTTAGGTGCACCATAAATAAATGACAGTTTAATAATAATAATAGCTTGCGCGGTTCGTAGAGATGCAAGGAAGATGCCTTCAACGCGCAAACACTAACATTGGTGCTTTTAACCATCTGCGTCTGCTGGGTTTTTTAGATTTGTTTGCTTACTTTGCTCATTTTTTTCATTCAAAGACATTTGCTTATATTTAAAGTTTTAAGCTAAAAGTTTTATACTGTGTTAGACAATTTGAATATATTTTGGTCAACAATTCGAATAATTTCACAATAATTTCAAACAAATAAACTAATAATTAAGGCTACAGTTTATTTTTTATTTTTACTCTTCTCCGCGGGACGGCGATCATACCTCCGCGGAGCGGTGCCGGTCCGCCGACCACCACTTTGGGAACCACTGTTATAAAGCATGCATTGCACGACAAAATTAATGATAATGTATCTGGACTTTTGTAAACACATTTCAGTAGACACTCAAAATGAGCATGGCGTTGTAACGGCTTCAAGTCTTACCCACAAAGGAATTGATAATCGGTAAATCTCGACCGTATTCCTTCTGTCAATTTACCACCAGTTTCAGAATCTGCGCAATTTCCTAGGATTTAGGAACTCGCGAAAAACACCAATCGTGTCTTCGTTAAGCACAGTCATGTAGATGGGAGTGACACTGACGTTGGGACTCTGGAGATTCTATGGAGTGCATAGATTGTATGGATGTATCGGCGTGCATCCAGTTCGCAGGAAATGCACTTGTAAAATGGATTTATGTGTTTGTAGCGCATAGACGACAAAGAATTGACTTCATGTCTGAAAGGAGTGTAAATAGAAGAAAGGAGTGTAAATAGAAGTAGATCTACATGTAGAAGAAGAAAAGGGAGAAGAGGAAGTGACAAGAGAAGATTTGGAGATGAAGATATAGAAGAAGAAACGGAGGAGAAGAGGATGGAAGAGGAGGAAGACAAGGAAAATGGGATTGGGAATGAAACTTAGGAGGAGGCGAGGACGGAGAGGCAGAAGGAAAACAAGAAGCTGAAGAAGGAAGAGAATAAGTGGAACAGCTATACACAGGGTGGACCAAAAAAGGACCCCATAGCTTTTTTTGCCAATATCTTGGCCAATAGTAAGAATTTCGAAATGAAAGTTTACTTTCTTGAAGACAAATCATATTTACACATGATAGCCAGATTTCATCAAAATATTTCAAAAAGAACAAAAGTTATACCACTTTTACTGAGGCCACCCACCGTTTTTTGACGATTCAAAAACGTCTTTTTTGGCCCACCCTGTACATGAATTGATATAACGACTTCATTCTCTTAGCCTCGGCGTATGAAGACTGATTTCTTATAAACTGAACCTCCCACCTGCAGTCACGATCGATGTATTCATTCTATGACTGAGCTCGCCGCTAGAGGCGCAAGTGAGACAGAAATCTCGATTCATTTCTCTGTCCTGGAGGTGATTAGAATCCCAGATCTCAAGGTGGCAATCGGACTCGGACCTAGTCTCTGCTATGACTGGACAACCAATCTTACCCGACACAGCGCTCATGAAACATGGGCTGCCCTGCACTTAGTTTTTTTGGCTACGTTATATATTAATTGTATTGTATTGTATTGTATCCGTAAATTCAAGATTAGACTCTATTTTTGCAATAAACCCGGAAATAATAATAACCACTTGATCTTCTATTAACTGGTTTAATTGTGTTACATTTTGTCTCATTTTATTATCTTATTTAAATCTATCTTTGTTATTTTATTTGTGCCTTTCGTTTTATCCTATGACCTTATCTTTATATTTCATTTAAATCCTTTGTCATCTTATTTTCTTCTTCTTCCTCTGGTTCTCTGCCACTAGGCAGGTTTGGCTGTCCAATGTCGCCACTCCTCCCTCGGCTGGGCCTTCTCTTTTAGTTTTTGGTATCCAATCCTCGTTATCTTATTTTATGAACTAATTTTTAAATCTTCTTTTATTATCGTGCCTTCAAATAAGCAATCTCTTGACGTCAGAAAATGCATCGGGGCTTAATGGCATTACTTCAAATAATAATTATGGACCAATCACTCACTCACTCAATCAATCAATCAATCAGCCAATCAATCAATATACTTTTATTGATCACCATAATACATGCCAGCAAGCAATTTAGACATTTAGGAACGTCAATGGGCAGATCCAAAGGAACTTAAGGTTCCTCCAACAAAGTCACCTATAGTTTCATCAACAATTAATCAAATAATGTTCTTTTTAAACATCTTGTAACCTACTACAATATGTGTTCAAACAATGCATGGTGTCCATTCCTAACCTTACATGTGCTCAGAGTTTCTTTAATACAATGAACACAAAGTGAACCAAAATCATATCAGCATTGCAATGCAAGCACAAAACCATGCGGTAGAGTTTTATACAATCGCAGCTATCAGATGCGTAGACCTATTATAAATCACTAGTTTTAGCTTATCAAGTACATCTTACGGCGTAGTGTGATCACGAATAAAACAACCAATATCGTCCTAAATATATGCACATTGACTCTGCCTCAGGGATTTTTTAACGTGCATGCAGTTGTACACAAAATGTGCAGTTGTAGAAGCACTTCTGTGTATACAGTTAAAACTAGCAAAAAAGGTCATTGTCCTCCGATTGGACTTAAGTAATTTACCATGGATGATGGGAAAGGAAAGAAGGAGTTTTGCAGTTATAAATATTCCTTAAAAACAGCCCTGCTCTGCTTACTTGAGGAAATGAATCATAAATGCGCAAAATAAGCGAATGCGAAATGTGCGAAGGAAACGCGACTGTTGGAAAAAGAATATTATGAATTCGCATGATTAATCATGATGCGTCTTCGGAAAAGAAGCTCTATAAATATATGTTTTGTCGTCGGAAGGAACAAGAGAACTCTGGCGACGATAGGAGGCATGTCATGAAGAAATGACACGAGCAAATCAACAAAAACGCCCATCATAAATATTTCTAGCAGGCAATGCTCGGCCCTAGCCCGTCGCCATTTACATTATATTGAATAAGTCCTCTGCACTGCTTCTTTCGTAAATGACCTTCTATGGGAGCATAATAGGCCATGTGCATATTCACTTACAATGTATTTATGCATGCATGCATGCATGCATGTATGTATGTATATATTGTATGTATGTATGTATGTATGTATGTATGTATGTATGTATGTATGTATGTATGTATGTATGCATGTATGTATGTATGTATGTATGTATGTATGTATGCATGTATGTATGTATGACATACATACATACATACATACATACATACATACATACATACATACATACATACACACATACATTGTATGTATGTATGTATGTATGTATGTATGTATGTATGTATGTATGTATGTATGTATGGATGTATGTATGTGTGTATGTATGTATGTATGTATGTATGTATGTATGTGTGTATGTATGTATGTACGTACGTACGTATGTATGTATGTATGTATGTATGTACGTAAGTACGTACGTACGTATGTATGTATGTATGTATGTATGTATTATGTATTATGTATGTATGTATTATGTATACATGTATTATGTATACATGTATGTATGTATGTATGTATGTAAATATGTATGCATATATGTATGCATGTATGCTGAAGTCGCTGGCAAAACAACACAGCTGCTTCTCATGCACTGGATATTTTATAAATGTTTTAATTGTGATTCCTTTCTTGGCTTATCAGACTTTATGGCTTCTGAAGCAAGTTTTGACAGGGAATTTGAAACAGCATTACTGTTAGGCCTAATAATAGTCCTGCCGCCGCCGATGCTTCTTGAACAACACATGGCGCCGACTCAAAAAAATTTGATGTGGATTTCACATTCACGGCAGCGAAGTCTCCGACAGTGTAACCAATGACGATCAATTTAATTTAAGAAAATTTCGTCGAACTTTGTCCACTCGCTAGCCTATCGAACTAAAACGAGGGACCGGTAATAAATCAAACACTTAACGTCATTACAACACGGAAGGACCACTGTACTGTTTGCGCTATGTCAATTAACGTAGGTTATAATTAATAGGCGGACTTAGCCTAAAAGTTACAGCAATGCTTATCGGAGTTCACTCTACCATAAAGGGTTTGCGTACTGGACTTTATAGTCTAAGCCTACTCTAAAAAAATGAAATTTATAATGTCTGCGGTAATATAAACCTACGCGCAACTCAGTTTTTTTAAATTCATTCAGAATTTCTTGAGTGAACACATGAATTTAATGTTCGTTAACATTCGTGAATATTCACAAATTTTAACAAGGGCAAAAATTATGCGAATACCCAATGCATGACGAAGGCCAATACTTTCAGAAACGAACTCGATTGCACTCGTGAAACGAAGACCTTGATCTCGAGGACCACAGTCGAAATGACGATGCATTGACCACATACATGTAAATCTCAAAATAGAAAACCATATTCAACGGCACATGAAAGGAAATATGGATAAATTCCCATAGAACACGATTGGCTCGATTTCGTCCGTCTCTCCATGAACTGCAACCCCGACAATTTACCGGCCGCTCTCCATCGATCACGACGAAACACTCGAAGACTGCCACGGAGCAATATATTCGAAATCGGAGAATAATTTCCCACAAAGCAAAGCATGACTGACTGGTGTTTACCCCGAATCGACTGACCTCTAACCTGCGTCCATCGTTCAAGGAGGTTTCACCGACCATTGTCTATCCATCCTTCAGGACAATTCTGGCAACAGATTCAGGGGATTGAAGACGGGTTCGGAGGCAGGCGAGAAGGGTGTTCCATATGATGAGCGCCAATTGGCATCGCGTTTTATATCCAACGACGCCACTGAACAAAATACCCTACACGCCACTGGACAGCAGCCTACCTCCCAGACTGAACAATACCATCCACCACACTGCTACAATACCCTTCCCTGACTGAACAATACCATCCACCACACTGCTACAATACCCTTCCCTGACTGAACAATACCATCCACCACACTGCTACAATACCCTCCAGACTGAACAATACCATCCACCACACTGCTACAATACCCTTCCCTGACTGAACAATACCATCCACCACACTGCTACAATACCCTCCAGACTGAACAATACCATCCACCACACTGCTACAATACCCTCCAGAACAATACAACCCACCAGACTGCTGCTACAATACCCTCCCATGACTGAACAATAATGTTCCACACGACCGGAATGTATTCCCTCAATTCGATTAATTTAACGCAGTCGGCCATACGACGGTCGTTTCCAACGCAACTAATGGAATACTTGAAGTATTTCTCAGTGGTATAAATGGTTCGGAGTCTTTGAAGTGCATGTATAATACGCCTATAAATGATATCATCCTCGACTGCGTAAACCTCTTTAAGGAAAGCGAGACTCCTGAACTGCCTGGCTTTTCCTTGAGTCTCTGTGTCGGGGTACGCGTTCTCTTATATCCACTTTCTGTCGAGTCTGTAACTCGAATCATGACAATCGTGCAAAAGCAATGCCATGGCATTGTATTAATGGAAACAATGTTAATCGAAGTCATTGTTATGGTTTCGTTGGCCCTGCACTGTGGCTTCCTCCTTTGACGCGTCCCTCCGTATTAACTGCAGTAATTTTCCAAGTGTCTCCTTTCTCTGTCTCAAGACCACTCTGCTCTTTCCTGGTCTCTCGCATAGAGATATTCACATAAACAGACACGATAAAATGTTAAGAAATCTAAGATCTGTCCAAACTTAATTTTATAAACATACCTGCAATGCACGCATAATAACTCATACACACATTTCATACAAGAATGCCATGTAAGTACGCATGCATACAGCACACTATCATGCATGCATACATGCACACGTATGTATATATAATTATAGATGCATACAGACAATGTCCACCTATCGTGATCAGTCTTATCCTTACCTGAGGCAACCGTGATGCAACAATTAATCGATTAATCCGAGCAAGTCTGCGCCAGCAATTGCTCAAAGCCCTTACGCAATAACTGCGGAGGGATACAGACATACCACGCTGCGAGCAAGCGTTCAAATCAATCAGCTGCATACTTTTTTAGCATAGAAACGTCCTTTATCAGTACTTAATCAGTAGCAATTGCTGCCACGTTTGTTCGTTTAAGTACATGTTGGCTGGCCATTAGAATTACCATTTGTACGACGGAGACTTGTCGAAATTACCCGCGCCGCAGATGGCTTCTCCTGCAGATGGCTTCTCCTGCAGATGGCTTCTCCTGCAGATGGTTTATCCGGCTCTCCAGCGTCGTTTTCTAATGATTTTCTCTCATTTAGAATCAGAATGGAAACAAGTCGAGTGAGCGTCAGAGGGCGGCCTTTTGCATGAACTGGGAATCGGCGACATAATTACATCCCGGGATGCAAACAGCGGCGCCAAAAGCTATTCAGCTTCCATAAGAGACTTTCGCGAGATAGAGTTCAAGTAGCCTATACTGTAACTGAAGTTACATATACGTATAAACACCATAGTTTTTAACGCAGGCAACTACAGAGAAGAAAGAAGTCGGGAATTGATAGAAATAAATGTATTGTGTTCAACAATGTGATGCACAAAAACGATCTGTAGATCTATGCATGAATTATATGCGAACATCTTCACAGAGCCTGTGTGTATATTATGTGTGTATGTGTATTTTCTTACGCGTGTAATTCATTACAAGGTGGGCCATAAAAAAGTAATTCCTAAGTTTTTTTACTAATATTTCGGCTAAACGTGTGAATTTTAATCAAATTTTACAGGCCTAAATGTAATTCATATTAATTTTGGGTACAACGTTGAAATATGGTCGTCATAAATATGTAAATATAACCTTTGAGCCTGTGAAGTTTGATACAAAAATTCTTACTTCTGGCCAAGATATTATCACAAATCGTAGGGGATTACTTTATTGGCCCGCCCTGTATATATTTAGGCACGCATGAATGAATGAAAAAGCACTTGGATGAATGAACAGACATGTGAAGCTTGAAAGATTTCAGCTGCCACACAATGCAAATAAAGTCGTTACGATAAAATCGACCGATGAGCATCTATTATAGCACAGTTATTATAAAACAGCAGTAGCAGCAACAGCAGCAGTAGTAGCAGTAGCAGCAGTAGGAGCAGCGGCATCGGCCTAATTATTTTCCGCATCAGCAGCAAACTCAGAATCTATCTTTCGATTGTTTTCTGGTGTTCGAATGACGCCTTTTATTGGCCATTATCATCCAGACTTTGCTCGTGTATGCCTTTCCGTTTGCCATCCTGTCCACGTGTATCTGTCTGATGTCCCTCTCTTTGTGTCTCTCTATCTATGCTTGGTTATACTTTGCCTCCTTGTTGTATGACATATCGCTGTCTCCGATCTGTCATTGATTTCGTTTTTGTTGACGTCTGTCTCTGTTTTCCTGCGTCTCTCTGTTTGTTTGTCTCTATTGTTTTGACCACTGTGTATGTACATGTATGTATGTATGTATGTATGTATGTATGTATGTATGTATGTATGTATGCATGTATGTATGTATGTATGTATGTATGTATGTATGTATGTATGTATGTATGTATGTATGTATGTATGTATGTATGCCTGCCTGCCTGCCTGCCTACCTGCCTATCTATCTATGCGTCTGTGTCTGCCTGCCTGCCTGTTTGCCTGCCTGCCTCTATCACTGGCTATCATCGTCCTTCTTTCTTTGTTCTCGCTTTCCTTCGATCGTATATCACTTCCGATATAAATGTACTTCTCTAATAATAATGATACTATTGATGATACTATTAAGGACAGTCGCTGATCCATCCAAACCCATTTCCAGCCGTCATCCCACGCATGCGCAGATGTCGTCTTGTTGTCAACCGTCGAGGATTGGCTGCTACGACGACTCGGATATTTCCGTCAGCGTCCGGTCCTAATCGTTGCCAACACTGCAGTCTATCCATATCAGTTATGACCGCCTTTAGTGCACTCAAGTACTCAACGACACATGGCCACGGCATATTATATATCGTATATATTATATATTGTATATACATGTATGTAGCTATGTGCATTATATATAATTATATACTACAGCATTATGTATAATGCTGTTGTGTATATCCAATAACTCTGCCTCAATATCCGGAGTATTATACTTACACATTCTTATATATATATATATATATTATATCAGGGTGCCCGTTAAAAATTAATTTCAGAATTTCTTACGTGGTACCCTCCCATTTTGTTGTCTATCATGGGAGAAGTTCCAGGTAATTTTTTAAGAATTTTGGATGCATGTTTAGAGGGGGCTCAACACATGTGAAGTTAGCAATATATTGTCCGACAGCATGCTATTCTGACTTGTTTCACAGTTTTTAATCATTCGAATCTTTTCAATGCAAAATCGACACAAGAATCAGAACTGAACTATTCAGAATATTAATAATAGGATTGCCACAATAAAGTACCGGGTACATTCTTTTTTAAGCAGTAAGTCACTAGGGTCTATAGTTATCAGTGTACCGGTTATTTTTTTGTTTTATCATAACCAACAAGTATTGACTTCCTCGCCTTTGGGTACTTGATTCTGTGGCTTGAGAAAGCCAGCAGTAGATATTGTTTATGTTCTTCACTTGTTGTAATGGAGGTGATGAAGTCCTGTATCAGTTTCACAGCTCACTTTGCTTGGTCATATACTGCTGCCATACTGGTAATCTTCAAGGGTCTGCCATCTGTCAGGATCCTCTTGTTCGAGAAAATCAGCATTCAACCAAAGTGTGTGAAAGAATGACATGGTACTGTTTGTGACAAAGTCATCAAGAATGGCACTAGTCTTGCTCCATCTGGATTCTTTTGGGTGGGTTCTCAGAGCCTTGCTTCTTTAATGCACCGAACATCTTTCTTTGGTGTTGCTGTTTACAGCATCATAAAAGAATGCACGGCAATTAGCTCTTCACTCAGGTACCATAAATGTCTCAGGAATGATTCGCCTGCCACACCCAAAATGCCCTTGTTGATCCTCTCGTACTTCTTCGCTAACTTCAGAAAGTGAAGATCATTGGATGGTGCAGTTGCTGGACTTGGGCATAATATGCAAGTTTTTGTTACAACAAGCAGCACAACAGGCTCATGTCTCTCAATGCGGTTTCTAGATTAGACTCAACTTTAGCAGCTATAGTGGTCAATTCTTCTTCTGAAGTCAATTCATCATCTTCCTGAACTGTGATATTCTCTCTCTTTCTGTCAATTTCTTTACTTCTGAGATATTGCTCGCTTCAATCTCTTCGACTTTCTACCCTCTGTTCTAGCTAAAGCTGTGTCTACGCCACCCATATGGCCTGTGCATGGACGAGCTGGTCATCCAAAAAAACCTGTCTTCAGCAATGGTGATCATTGACACGGCATCTGTATGTGCTATATCAAAAAGTTTTTCCAAATCTCCAATCATAGTACTTTCATTAGCTATCTGGGTCTCAGTTCTGCGATGCATGTCGTTCTTCAGTTTCTTCCATCTATAAAACATGTCTTCCAACTTTCCCATGGCATTTCGTTCAAGTGTTGTTGGAATACGGGCCATTGACCAAATGTGAAGAACTTTACCTACAACAGACTTTGAACTGTCTCTGACTGTCTTAGCAAGAATCTTGTACCGATGGAAAAAGGCAGACAACACCTGATGGTAAGTTGGAAGCTTGCTTCCACGTATCTCTTCTGATACCGGACCAATCAGCCAAATGTCAGTGGAACTATATACGTGTGACTGTTACAAGCCGTGAAGCAGCTACTTCTGCCATACTTTCTACCGGCAATTAACTATCAATCTAAAATGTAAATCCAACAGACCAACAGCACTATGGGTGATCCAGAAATACTGTAGTTGCTTCAGTATATGACAACAACTATTACATTGATACACTAAATACAATTGCATCATTGCACCAATTGCACAAACCAGTGCTCACTCCAAATAACAAAAGGCTTTCATATTATTAACAAAAGAAACATGTTGCAGCTAAATGAAAGTGATAGTGTAAAATGCTAATTGCACAATTAATAGATAACCATTTTACTCTGCTTGCGAGTATAATTGTATTGACATTGACCCTTATAAGCTCAAACCTACTGACAGTAACCTTTTGTTAAAATTACTTTTTTATGCACTCTTTAAATATAATTTCTTTACAACTTAGTGTTTCTTGTGGTTTTATATCAGTTCCAGTTATTTTAAATTAAGATTAAATCCTTAGCTGTTTGCTTTGATTTTGCAATGGCAAGGACTCATTTCTGTCCCTAAAGTAGCTGAAAGGATCCAAGGATAATATGTTGACTGATAGATCAGCAGTAATATTAAACACATTAATTAGTCTAAATATAGTAATGACACAGTAGGCCTAGGCCTAAGTAACATGTATAATGTGAAACAAAACGCTGTAAACAATGAAAATTGGAAATGGTACAAAATACTGCGATATAGTATAAACTTTAGTGATGTTGAGCCCCCAGTAAATATCATCATAAAAATCTAAAATTTTACTCTATTCTTTAACAGACCAGGTGTAACAACTTCAGAGGGTACCATGTTGAAAATTACGAACTTCAAAATTTTTCATTGGCTTAACGGGCACCCTAATATATATATATATATATATATATATTATATATAATTTATTATATATATGTAAAATACACATATATATATATATATATGTTTGTATATTATATATCTGTGTATATATATATATAATGAACATAGCTATATCTGGTATTGTTGCATAAGGCATACATGTGTGTTTATTTAAATGCACATGTTGGATAGAGTCGTTTCTATATATCTACATTTTATGTGTCATATTGCGGGTTTATGTGGGAAGACATTCGCGGGCTGTGCATGGCATTTATTAGCGCCAAGTTCAATGAACATATTTCTTGAGAGTAGGTTGGAATGAGGAAGAGGAAGAGTGAGTGAAGAGGAAGGGGACGATAAATAATGGACAATGGAGCAGGAGGAAGAGGAAGAAAAGGAGGAGAGAGGACAGACGAGGATGATGAAGAAGAGGTGGAGAAAGGAGATGAGATAGAGATGAACTAAGAGGAAGATGCGGTGGAAGAGGAGAGAAAGATGATGAAGAAGAGGAGCACGAGGAGGACGAGGAGGAGGAGGAGGAGGAGAAGGACAAGGAGAGGAATGGGAGTAGGAGGAAGAAGCAGAACAAGGAAGGAGTAGGCTAATTAGAAAAGGAGCATAAAAACAGCACAGCTAGGAATTTGGTTAATAAACAAGGAGGTATAATTGGGTTCCAGTCGAGTAGAAGTGGGCCAAAATAGCGAATGGTCTTATGGATATGAGATAATAGGGCCATCATGCTTGCCCTCGGATATGAGATATTGCGTTACGGGTGGCGTACAATTGAAGTCATCAGGAAGTCGACAATTTATAAGGCATGACTTGCATGAGTTGTTAAGAAGCGTGCAGTGCTTCGAAGCACGACATTTTCTGGGCCATGCAATCGCTGGTTTATTGGACCAAGGAGTTCTTGTAGGGACAGCATGCAGCTAAATGAGACGGCTAAACAGCGAGTCGTGTGGCCACATAGGACCAACGAACATACGTAGAGATTGATGATTATAACCAGTAAAGGAAAAGACGCAAGCATAAAACTATGTATACATATGGAATTAATAGTGTCTTCGTTATTTAGTCGTTTTAAGTTAAGTAAATTTAAAATCGCTAAGGTGAGACGCATTGACATGCATTTACGACTCCATGGCCTAAGTGGACATGAACAGGAAAATGTATATTGTACAGTGTACACATCCTGTGAGATAGTGAGTGAGCGTCAGTAAAACTCGTCGGAATGATAATCTCTTTCGGGATTATCATTTCGTTCTATATCACTGCAGTCTACAAACGTTTGCTTTGAGTCTGTGACGACCACTTGTTGGAATCCGCAACAGCCAAGTCACGTACGAAGCGTTGATATAATTATGATAGGTAATTAACGAGTCTGTTCCTAGGGTTACGTCGGTCCGTCCGTCCGTCCGTCCCTTCCCATCTCCATATGTCCTCCTATGTCTTTCTCGTTTTCCAGAGGTCCGCCCGTCCGTCCCGTTCCCCTAACGTTCTGTCCCCCTGTGTTTTTCTCTTTTCCCCATATTTTTCTGCCTCTTCCACTTGATATATCCTTCATTTTATCCATTTCCCTCTCTTTTAATATCTATATCATCCTCCTCTCTCTCGTTAATCGCCATCGAAATCTTCTTTCTCCTCTCTCTCCTCTCTCTCTTTGTCTGTCTGTCTCTCTCCTCTCTCTCCCCTCTCTCTTCTCTCTCCTTTCTCTCCTCTCTACTCTCTCTCCTCTCTTTCCTCTCTCACCTCTCTCTCCTCTCTCCTCTCTCCTCTCTCTCCTCTCTCTCCTATCTCCCCCTCTCTCCTTGTTTGTATGTCTCTCTCTGCCTCTCTGTTTTTCCTTCACCCCCCTCTCTCTTCCTCCTTTGTATACCCTCATTCCTCCATCTGTCGGATACAATGAATTATGCGACTATTATGCTAGAAGCCAGATCGACACGATTCAGTCGTAATTTACACTTGTCCATCAATTTCCTGACTGTCATCGATGGATTATCCTTCGTTTCAGACGCATTGGGCGACGAGAAGACGGCAATTCGGAGACGGACGACTTCACGTATATGTATACACAGGCCTATATTATAATGCTACACCCTTGGTTACGGGGTTTTGTTTCATATGCGGATTAGGGAGACGCAGATAAAAGGAAGAGTGGGAAGAGGGGTGGGAGAAGGGATGAGGAAAAAGGAAGACTAGTAGAAAGAAAGGAGAAGAATGGGAAGGGCAGGTAGAAATAAAGGGTAATGTGGAGGATGCGATAGTGCAGAAGATGGAGAAAGAGAAGTGGAGAGGGAGAGGAGAAAAAGAAAAGAGAAGAATGGGATGGAGGAAAGGGAGAGGGCGAAAGAGAATGAGAATGAGTAGAAAGCGGCAGGAAAATGAGAAGGAGAAGGAGATAGAGGCGAAACGTAAGGGGAATGATAAGAAGGCAAGGAAGAGAGGAGGAGAGGAGAATGAGAAGAAGAGAAGGTGGTTGAGAAGGAGAGAAGAATGAGAAGAAGGGAAGGTGATGTTGATTGATATGCTCTCCACTACTATATGATCGTCCCATAGTATAATACTTAGGCTAATGCAAGTACCAATGTTCTCACAAACTTGCATCATGACTGTCGAAGTTTCATACATATTGCATGTATAGAGGTCTACACAACTTCAAATATTTTGTCCAGTGGAAGTTGTTTTATTTCCAACTGTTTGCCTATCGCTATTTGAGATTTATATAGCGTCTATAACCAAGTCGTCTAGCTGTTCGCAGTTGCATGGTTGATTACGTGAAGCTTTGAAATGTCGGTGGTATCCATTTTCCTTCATATCTAATCTAATTCTGCTTTTGATAGTGACATCAAAACAAGGTCATCAACCCAGGCGAACGGACTCAGAGCAGATGCATTTCAAATCCAATTATAACACTGAGGCTTCGGCTGAAATGTACCTGCTTCGGAACGGGTTCATGGACGCCTATAAATGTATGTGTGCTTGAAATTTCCGGATATCGACTACAGAATTTGCGGCTCAGTTACTTAAATAGCCTATACTCCTCACAATCTATGCAACACTTGCGCTCATACTTGTGAATCTCTTTTGAGGCAGGTTATACACGAATGTATATAGGCCTATAGGAACATAATGTGTGTACTGGTATGTGTGCCTAAGTAGGCCTTCGCACTAACGTACGTATGAATATAAGCATGTATGAATGGGTCCTATCTATGCATACATGCATTATTTTATTCATTCATTCCGTACGAGGATTTTTTTGGTATCACGGACTTACAACATTATAATTTATTCTGAAAACATACAAATTAACTGGATTCCTTTATACATTATCCTACTCCGTTAGCCTAAATGTATAGACCTATTTACTATATTTCATTTTATTGCACCATGTCAGCGAACCAAAATGCGGTTAGAAATTGGCGAAATTAAGAATATTCTTATCTTATCTTATCTGATCTGATCTTATATAATCTTATCTTATCTCATCTTATTTACATGGCGACCCTTCAATTTGACTACTCAGCTCTACCGACCCCCAGCACGGCTATAAAGGACAGCTTTTAGATGCGCATACAGGAAGAGTCGCCTGCTGTAGGGATTTCTCTTGTTGACGACCTGAATGGCCCCGCTACCATTCCTGCCGGACGCGGTTCCTCTCTTACTTTTCAGGGAAGACCCGTTGACGTCGTTGCCCACTTTTCTATTTGGATACATTTCATATTGAAATGGTTCGGGCACGTGACACGAATGGAAGACAAAAGGCTACCAGCCGCAGCTCTGCACGAGCATGTGGAAGGAAAGAGAAGCCAAGGGAGACAATCAAAGACCTGGAGGGACAATATTAAAGAAGATCTAGCAGCACAGAACATGGAAATGAAAGATGCGGTGGATAAAATCAGAAACACAGCAATCTGGAGACGGCATGTTGAGGTCTCATCGTTGGCGTAGGACATGCGCCTGACGGAAGAGTGACCAAGGAGAAGAAGAAGACAGGAAGAGTCTTGTATACAAGTATGTACGTACATACGTATGTATGCGTGTATGGCTGTTTGTTTTTGTGCTTGTTTGTTCTGTATATATCGGTCACGGTGCCCAAAGTTAACTATCGTCCAGTATCTATAATTAGCTCCAGTGATTAATGATGTCATTGAAGAATCAGGCTGAAGAATGACGTCGGATAAAAATTGGTTCATAATCGAGCGGAAATCAGTCGCCACCTGTAAATGGTGAAATTGAACGGATCATAATTATACTAAAGATGGTCTTCAGTTGTGGTGCTGTAAAAACGCGTCCTCGAACAGACCAAAGAAGCGGAAGAATTGAATGGACATTCGATGTAATGAACTTGACCTGCTGGTCGCGAAACTTAGTTTATACTTCGAGTGTTATACGAGCATTCCCTAAGTAATTGGACTCTATACCACTGACATGTACGCACTAATAACCAATATACGTTGTCTGTCTGTCTGTCTGTCTGTCTGTCTGTCTGCACGTACGTATGCCTATTTGTCTAAATGCCCGTTATACATTATGTTTTCCATACTTTGTATGTGTAATTGCATATCACGCATGCGCACACACGCACGCACACGCCTACACACATACACACACACACAATTCCACTGTGGCTCCTGCTCATGTCTTTTGCTTTTGTCACTACTAGAATTGATCACTGCAGTTCGGTGTACTTGTAAGTCTGCTATACTTGGACTAATTGGAAGCCTTGGTCGAGTTCTTTATACACTCGTTCCCTCTTTCTCAGCGCCTCTTCCATCAAGCCGTTGCACTTGTGCGGAGGTGCCTTCTTGGTTGCGCTCCATCCTATTTGTCTGATCTTTGTCGATCACTATCTGCCCTGTACTCTTTTGCTATTGGCCAAATGGAAGCTTTGGTACCTCGAACTCGCACTTCTATTAGACAGCGCCAGGTCTTTTCGGTTGTGAGTATTTCCTTCTGGAATGGTGCAATGCCAGACTACTTTTTACATTATAAAGTAGACATATTAATTGGTGCTATAGGCTGCAGAGCACCTCTGAGCGGTGTTCTTGAAGAGGAGCTAAAAAATTCTCGGAATAGATTATTGTAACTCGTTAATTAAAGTATTTGGCTAGTTTTAACTGCACATGGTGCTGAGATTGATTAATTAAGAACCGAACGTTCGAACGTGCATTTGCAGCCAAGCTCAGCCAAAATAATTAAGGCGCCAGATAGATTTGTATAGAAGCAAAAACTTGGAGTGCAAACGTCGCAAAGCCTCGTCTAATTTCTGTCTTCTCCCTATTTTTTCGCCAGTGTGTTCAGAGGCAGGTCTGCACACAGTGCACAGGTTGACAATGCACATCTTCACTTACCCACCGACGCCTTGCACAAAGAAAGTGACAGACCAGCACAGCTCCACAAAAGCACCATCAAAGACTTCTCTCAACAGACTAATTAGCTCCATGAAAAGCCAGAAAAGAATTTCTGGCATTGTATGTGAATTGTATGCAACTACAGAGTTCTAGACAGTGACTCAATCGTCAGAACCATGTAGATATGCCAAACGAAAAATCACATTAATGTACCTTTGAGTTCATTTGAAAGGTATTGGTCAAATTATTCTGATACATTCCGATATTCGTGTGAACAAATAATTTACATACATACATACGTACATACATGAATACACACACATACATACATACATACATACATGCATGCAGGCATACATACATACATACATACATACATACATACATACATACATACATACATACATACATACATACATACATACATACATACATACATACATACATACATACATACATACATACATACATACATACATACATACATACATACATACATACATACATACATACATACATGCGCACACACGGGTCTACATACAAATTACATAGACACATAATACACACACGCATACACACATGTGCTTTGAATGTCTGGATTCCAAGACTGATGGCCGTGCCATATACGTACAGTGCAGCCTTGCATTGAAAAGCCATAAAATACGTCGTCTGGCTAAGAACTGAGGGGACCGTGTGCGCATGCGCATGCGCAGGTCCACACCAACAAAAACGCGACCGTCGCCGACCTGACATCTTGCTTTACGTTCGTCTCGTCTTAACGTCTCGACATCCACTCTTTGCGATCAATGGCCGTCTTTGTATTATGGCTGTCGTCTCTCGCTCTGCAAGCCTCTGAACTGTCTTTGCTTTAAGTCGTTTTACTAGGGACATATTGAACTCTGACATTGGAAGACTGCAGGGTCAAACGTCCAATGGAAACGCCCCTTCTCTATCCTTCCTTCATTCGGTTTGATGTATCCTTTGGCATTCGTCACATCCAACAGCATTTGTCAATGTCCGTCTGTCAATGCCTTGCACTCTTGATTTCGGGCTTTGTACGATGGACCATGGCAGATTAATGACCACACACAGCATTCGTGTGACTCTTTATAACCAGTTCGTGAGAGAGTCTTTTGCTGCATCAGGTGAATGAGTGCCTTGCGAAAATCAATGTTCCTATGAATACTTCGTGGTAATACTCTTCTCCTTCCTCCTCTTCTTCTTCTTCTTCTTCTTCCTCTTTTCTTCCTCCTCTTTTTCCTCTACTTCCTACTCTTCTTATTTATCTTCTTCTTCCTCTTCTTCCTCTTCATTTTCCTCTTCTTCCTCCTCTTCTTCTTCTTCTTCTTTTTTTTCTTTTTCTTCCTCTTCCTCTTCTTCTTCCTCTTCCCCCTCCTGGTCTTTCTCCTCCTCTTCTTCCTCGTCTTCCACTTCTTTCTCTTCTTCTTCTTCTTCTTCTTCTTCTTCTTCTTCTTTTTCTTCTTCTTCTTCTTCCTCTTCTTCCTCCTTTTCTTCTTCTTCTTTTTCTGCTCTACATTTACCTCCTCCGTTTCCTGCTCCTATAAATACTCCTCATCTTACTCTTGCTCATCCTCGTTTCCTACTGCCTTCTACTCCTCCTCCTCCTCCCTTCCTTTTCTTCTTCCTCCTCCTTCTACACAAATCGCGACGATGCAAAGCCCATACAGGTCCAGATTCCTTTACACACTTATTTCTTCTCATCCTCGTTTTCTCTCTTCGTCTTTTCCAATTTTCAAATTCATGGTGCCATTCTAAGTATAGAGATTCCTTTGCATGCTGTCCATTGCCCTCCAACGAAATTCTCGCGCAGTCGATTCGTGTCTTGATTCATCGGAAAAAGCTCAACGTATAGCAAGGAATCGAACAAAAAGAGAGATTGATGGCGTAGGCCGAAAGGAAAAAGACAAATCGTGGAAGCCAAGGGAACGGAATGTGGCGGCATACAAATTGTTATTCAATTAATGGCGGCTAAACCAATTCTATGGAGAGACTTACTTCGAAGAAATTGGAACCAAAGGACTGGTCCTGAATTTATGGCACCTACACGAAACTTATGCTATCCATCCATTCATCCATCCATAGACGTAGGAGGCGGGGGTCCAGAGGAGCAAATGCGCACCCCCAAATTTCTGCAAATATGTTTTTCGGGCAAAAGAGGCACGGACGAGAAAAATCTCGGAATTTTTTTCGGGCAAACA
This sequence comes from Lumbricus terrestris, assembly GCA_949752735.1. Classification (NCBI taxonomy): domain Eukaryota; kingdom Metazoa; phylum Annelida; class Clitellata; order Crassiclitellata; family Lumbricidae; genus Lumbricus; species Lumbricus terrestris. The sequence continues at coordinate 9,288,776 of OX457051.1, read as the reverse complement.
GGTACAGGCGTATTTTTGTCGAGCACACAGCAAAAAAAAGCAAAAGTAAAAAGCAAAATTTTCTGAAGATTCACAGGATATGACTAAAAAAGTCATCAGATTTTTCTGAACGAGAAAATCCTAAGATTTTGGACGGATGACTAAAAAAAGATCATCAGATTTTTCGGGCAAAAATTTAATTTTTGCCCCCCTCCCCACTTCCGAAATGTCCCCTACGCCTATGCATCTATCCATCCTCCCCATCCATCCGTCCGTCCGCCCATCCATCCATCCATTTTCCAATCAATCCTTTTTTCTACATATTCATTTATCTGCTTTTACTACAACTGCTACTGTTGTTGGTATTGCTGCTTCTCATACTACTCTACTAAAAATGTTGCTCATGCTACTACTTCTACAACACCTACTAGCACCACCCCCACCACCACCACTACTACCACTACCACTACCACCACCACCATCACCATCACCAACACCATCACCACCACCACCACGACTACTACTACTACTACTACTACATCATTGTGAATTACTGCCTTTGCATCTGCTGCTAGTCGATTTCTTCTGGCTCTATGCCTTTCGTACTTCTGCTTTCTTAGCCTGATCTTGGCTTGACTTAGGCTATTCATACAAATTTTCTCAGCCCTTTGTTTTCTTATCTGCTCGCCATGTTAGCGCAGCCTGTGTGTGTCCTGCCTTTGCTTTTGTTTTCCATTGCTGCTCATAATTGAATAGCTGCTCTGACAACGCTTTCTTTGTGCGGTCTAGACGTTTTCTATTTCTCTTTTTGATGAAACAACGTCTTCCAAAACCTTTCTGTTGTCTTGAATCCACCAATGATGTTGACAATGTGTTCATTTACATTGACTTGGTCCAAACATGAGTAAATAATACGACGAGTTGATATGCAAAACCTGATAACTCCAATTTTTCATAAATTGGCTTACGGATACCAGCGTGTTCAGCTGAATGAAATACGCACATCTATGAAAATGTTTTTGAGATGCAGAACTAGGTAATTTTTGGTATTATACCATCACAGACTTTGGTTCGTAATGCAAAACCTGACAGCTAAAGTCTGATATTTCGTGCAAAACCAGACAAATCCTTGACCAATAGGAAGCGGTGTTTCGTATGGCAAACAAAATAGGTGACATGGACGACACATAAAATTGATCGATTTAGGGATAGTTTTGATAGTAATCTGGTATATGATGATAATAAAATTAATGAAGTTCTAAACGAATGGCAAAGGGATCATACCGAGACTTTAGCAAACAAAAACGTTTCATAAAAGCAAAAAACAGTGCTTATGTGCATGAAAAGTAAGTAAGTAGCCTTTATTTGCATCTGACTAGCGCGTATGTATTATATAATTTATATTGCATAAGACGATCACAATGCCTAAAAATTATAATTACGAAAAAATAATTATTATCAAAACAATCTTACCATCTGCATATTTAAAAAGAGTCGACAAGATGACAACGTATGCCCAGCTAAGCTAGTGCTCAACCAAAATCAGAGTTGAAGGATTGTCAACAGAATAAAATGTTAATGACATAATAACTAGCTAGCAAATAAGGAGACATTTCATGCTGAATGAGGGTGGCAGTTTCCTTACTTCGAGCATGTCCAATTACATTGATCTGGGGAGATTATGTAACACTACACTAATAGTCTCCTCAATGAACTTCTTTGTCTTTCTGTGTCCCTTTTCCGCAAGCGTTCGAAAACCATTCTCTTTTATTACGGTTTGGTGGTTTGAGGTCGGGAGAGCTTCTGCTAAGTTTCTCTTGAAGCGGCGCTATATAAATTACGATTACAATTACGTTAAAACAGACTACAGCAATCGACGAGCCATTCTCAGTAAAGAAAATGCTTCTGAATGATTGCTTTTGTCTAACAACTCATTTGTTTGTGGCATTTTTAAAGCCCTAACAGGCGATGTGAAATCTCTAAATAGCCTTGCAGAAACTTGATGCACGACTACTTAAAGTATTATATCAACTGATGTTTCATCTCAAGATGAAATTGTAATGAAATTATCTGCTTAGTAGTTGCCGTTGGCTGTTTTGGCGCCAGTGTTATCACATTCAAATACTGATGCAATGTAATAAAGTTAGCTCACGCCAACTTAGGAAACGAAAACTCACCAAAAGTAGACGCATGAAACGTCAACTCGTAGAGAGTCAAATCATGATGCGCAGAACTCATAAAGCGGGGAGAGTCAACTCATGATGAGCAGAACGCATGAAGCGTAAAATCACGAAGAGTAAACCACAAAACGTCAACTCATTGAGTGCAAGCTCATAAAGTGTAGACTCACGAAGTGCAAACTCAATAGGCGCAAGAGGTGCTGACGAAACGTAAACTCTCTAAACGTTACCTCGTGAAGCGTAAGCCCACAAGACGTAAACTCGTGAAGCGTAAACTCGTGCAGCGTAAACTCGTGTAACGTAAACTCGTGTAACGTAAACTCGTGCGGCGCAAACTTGTGTAACGTAAACTCGTGCGGCTTAAACTTGTGTAACGTAAACTCGTGCGGCGTAAACTCGTGTAACGTAAACTCGTGTAACGTAAACTCGTGCAACGTAAACTCGTGCAACGTAAACTCGTGCAGCGTAAACACGTGAAGCGTAAACACGTGAAGCGTAAACTCGTGAAACGTAAACTCGTGCAACGTAAACTCGTGAAACGTAAACTGGTGAAGCGTAAACTCGTGCAGCGTAAACTCGTGAGTCGTAAACTCGAAACTTCTCCAACGCTCGATTTCGCGTAGCTCAAGTTTCATTCAGTTTCGCATCGACTTCGCACTCTTCTATACCATAACAATGTCCCAGATTATTATAGCGCCACTATTATTAAACTCTACAGCTGTCAAACATCTTTGCAACGACGAATAAACGAACGTTTCCTGTGTTTGCGCTTAAAAATTGCTCTGAACCATAACCGTCGGCGTAAATTAGTGTCCTGCGCCGAACTGACCTCCCTGCTCTAAGCAGGAGATGGTTGAACCGCTCGAACCGCTCGAACCGCATCGCTCCGGGTGTGAGCCGGGTACGAGAAGTGGCTCGCCTGTGCTGTTGATTGGTGACTGCTGCGAGTGGACATGTTATCCGAGATGTTCTCCGAATGCGTGGAAATGACGAGAGCGATGATTCAAGGGATGGGAAGGGAAGTCCTAAGGGAAACAGCGTCCCCTGTGAAGCTGAGATCGAACGCAACGACACGATGCTCGGCTATGGAAGAGAGATCCGTCGTGCAAGTGACGACTCAGCGCCATCAATCGCCGTCGATTTTCGGTAGGTGTCGCCCGCAGTCGATCGAAACAGACCAGTGCATCTGCACTATAGCATGCAGCTCAGATATAATAGTCTATATAATATATATCAAATATAATATTATATTATATTATATATAATATTATATATAATATATATATATATATGCGTTGCACTAATTCGCTGATGCAACTAATATGCTGGCGCCTGCGCATCAATGTGAATACACATCTCAAACCATACATCAGTATAGGCATGTGTGTTTGTGTGTGTACCGTGTACTATGTATTGTGGACCAATGATGTATAAAAATAATCAGACGCGTTTATTTATAAGAGCAGAACTATTATTATAGGAGAAAGATATGAGCATTGCTACAAGGCGATTCTGGTGTCCAATCAGCTGTCATGTCTCATAGAGAGGCAATGAACGAAGAAGGAAGCGATTGCAAGAGACACGGCCACAATACATAGAGTAGAGTAGAGTAGAGTAGAGTAGAGTAGAGTAGAGTAGAGTAGAGGAGAGGAGAGTAGAATAGAGTAGAGTAGAGTAGAGTAGAGGAGAGGAGAGGAGAGGAGAGGAGAGGAGAGGAGAGGAGAGCAGAGGAGAGGAGAGGAGAGGAGAGGAGAGGAGAGGAGAGGAGAGGAGAGGAGAGGAGAGGAGAGGAGAGGAGAGGAGTATGGCTGCAGTGTATACATTATAGCCGCCTATTGCATCGCTACACGGCCAGGCCGCAGAACGTTCAAGTCCGCTCGCTTATTCTTCTCGGCTGTGTCGTAACTGTTGAGTTTTTTTGCTCTACTTTAATTAAACTCTTAAATGGTTGGCATATATATGCGCATTGCGCATGTCTCTCCTCTTCAAGAAGTCTCGAATTCCACATTTCGGATTCCATGCTTGACGTGGCCTCGGGCACTCTCATCTATTTCACTCAGTTGATCCCGCAAATGGGTGACTCGCGTATTTAGACTACAGTAACTACTAAAACAAGGGCACACTGTATTCTGAACAAGACCAATTGAAAAAAGTGTACGCAGCATAGACTTTGTAGCCTAAATACGAGACCATTATTGTAGACCTACAATACTTAGAAACAATATAGGGTATATAGGCTACTTGTAACGAAGGAGGAAGTGATTACAAGTGACACTTTTTCTATTATTGGTCTTGTTCGGAATTATAGTGTGTGCCGTTTTAGTAGTAGTATGGCGTCATTGGGAGTTGGAACCTGCCGAGGGGCAGAGAACTTAAAGAAGAAGAGGCTACTTGTAATTGTTTGAGAATGAGGTTATTATTTATCTTCGCTGAAATGAAACCTCGTAATAAACGCTATAAACCGGGCACACACTATTACTGGCAAACGTCTTATGACCTGACCTCCATTCAACGATGCTGACACGTGACCCAATTAGGTCGATAATAAATTAGATTAAAAATGAGAGTGTAATAAATATTAGATGGCATAAGAAAGGCTTTTGTTGTTGACAAGTAAGAGGTTCAGTTTAAAACGCATTGGAAATATTAATATGCTGCCCTAGATATACATGTAGGCTATAAAATATAAGATAGATGAAATTCGTTATCGCTCACTACATTGCAAATACATGTACCTATTTATTCACATCTGGAAAAGTAGGCTACATTTACTGTATACGCATCTACACGTATCTATCCATACACACGACTGCACTGATGTTAGCAATTGAAACAAATGCTGAAATATGACTTACGATACAGACACTGTCAACAAAACATAACGGGTAATGTAAGACTACGCATACACTTTGAGTATACACTTCGATATTTGAGAATGCGTCGATATTATCACTAGACTTCTATCTAACACAAATCGGTTCATTGTATGCGTGCACGTGTGGAGTGCGAAATGACACGTCGTCCTGAAATCGATAGGAAACGTGCACTGCGTGCGGTAAGGGAGACGAGACACGTGACAACGTGTAGACATTGGTCGTCGTCGATTGATGATGGAAGACTGGACGCAGGAATGTTTGTGATTACGTGACGATTTCCATGCAGATGGTTTATGGACGTTGGTAATCTAATCCCGGAATGTCAATTCAGACAATGTTAGACATGGATGGATGGATGGATGGATGGATGGATGGATGGATGGGTGGATGGGTGGATGGGTGGATGGGTGGGTGGATGGGTGGATGGGTGGGTGCGTGAGTGGGTGGGTGGATGGATGGATGAATTATGGGTGGATGGATTGGTGGGGGTGGGATGAATGGCTGGATAGATGGATGAATTATGGGTGGATGGAGGGGTGGATGAATGGGTGGATGAAAAATGGTTGAATGAATAATGGGTGGATGGAAGAATTGAAAAGTGGATTGATAAATTATGGGTGAATGGATAGATAGACGGATGGAGGGAGGAGGTGTGCTGGCTGGCTGGACGGATTGTTGGATGAGTGGATTGGTGGGCGAATGGATTGTTGGAAGGAAGGATGGATGATCGTGTGAATTTAATTGATGGATGGTCAATTGTACAATAATATTGTGACAGCTGTATATGACTGGATAGAGAGCCAACATCTACTGCAGCTGATTGACTGAATTAACTGAAGGAATTTGCAACTTGCGCACCTCTTTACTGAATAATTAATAACCATACTTGTTGTAGCTCATAATTACTATTCCACATATTTATTGCACTTAACCAATTGCGCGCACACATACACACACGCACGCACACATATACATGTATATAATATTATTGTTGATGCCGTAGCCAGTTATTTGGAATGCTGAATGCGGGTTCGAGCGCCATATAAGAGGGTTTTGTGCCACGTTACGCTGTGTCAAGCGAACGGCACCAAACACTTTTCAGACATGTCTATTTCAATTTGAAATATTCCAACAGCACCCGATGCATTAAGCCAGTAAAGAAAGACCATTGAAAATGATGAGATTGGACGAAACACCGGTTTAATTGAATTTCGTGGATTCTGAGAGTGATACATACATACATGTATACAGACAGACAAACAGACAGACAGACCGACAGACATACAGACAGACATACAGATAAGATACACAAACATACAAACAGACAGACAGGCAGAAACAGAGACATTGAGCGATGACACGGCCACGTGACGTATCGTCGTGTCAGTGATTTGTGACTTGCGTCGCTCGTTCTCTGCCAAATCCTCTTCGCTTATTCAATGAAAAACGACGACAGTTCAATGAATGCCTGCCAATACAAAACAATGCAATGTCAGATGCAATGTGGCCTAAACGTACAGAGTCACAGATTCACAGAAAGGGTTCAGAGTACCAGTAGCAGTAAACCCTCTGGCGCGTAGGGCGCATGCACGGGTACAGCATTGCTTTCCGCTGCCCTCCGCGCCCCCCAAGGTCCAATCAAGCTTCCAATCGGCAAAACAATGGTGTTGTTAAATTGAGTAGTAGGAGCTGACGGACGCCTTGCTTGGCTGCCAACAGTTAAATCTGAGTCCTGTAGCAACTTTTCATCATTCGTTCATAGTGTGAATTAGGCTACTATTATTATGCTGCGTTGTGGCTGTTTTAATTTAACCAAATAATAATAATATTATTATTATTATTATTATTATTATTATTATTATCATTATTTTTGTTATTATTATTGGCAGTAGTAGTAGTTGTAGTAGTAGTAGCAACAACAGTAGTAGTATGGTAGTAGTAGTAGTAGTAGTAGTAGTAGTAGTAGTAGTAGTAGTAGTAGTAGTAGTAGTAGTAGTAGTAGTAGTAGTAGTAGTAGTAGTAGTAGTAGTAGTAGTAGTAGTAATAGTAGCAGCAGCAGCAGCAGCAGTAGACCTAGTAGTAGCAGAAGCGGCAGCAGTAGTAGTGGTGCTAGGTTGCTTATAGCCTAATATAGCGGGCCGTTTGTGACCAGAGCAGCTTGGCAACGTTCGGTAAGATGGGTAACGCAAGAGGATGTTTGGTTGGGATGAAGAGGGACGAAGCAAAATACGGAGGTGATGAAGGTCATGTTGAGACAATGCAATGTTAGTAATTAAGCATAATCTGTATAGCACCACTTGCAAACGCATAGTGGTGCTATAGCCTAATATGAAACTTAAACTGCGTCGGACTGACAATATTTGGTAGTCTACTAAATATATATACATGTGTATATATATATATGTAAATTAAATTGGGTTGTCTATTCAATGAAATTGACTAAATAATTCTTAGTAGGATAATCACTGCATGATATATAACAATAATTATGTGAGGAAGGTCTAATTAAGATATAATATCCTACAGTAACCTGTTCCGTCGGGTTACCATCTATGTCATGGAAAACATATCCATCGGGGTCATAGGTGGTAGCAACCAAAAATTTGTCATCTGCTTTAGAACGCAACACTGAAGAGCATTGGAGAAACTCTGTCATGAGATCTTTCTCATACAAATTAGCCGACAGACGACCCTCTGACCCTAGTTTCCAAAAAACCGCCATGTTGGAGATGAATGATAATAGCTTCGCATTCGTGCTACTTCATGTGGCGAAGCGCACACCATCATGGACTCCGTTGCCTGTCCAATGGTGTCCATGTCTATCCATGCGCCGCAAGGATGCAGATTGCGTGCAAGAAGAACCACGTTCTATCGAAAGCCAAGGACGGTTACAGTAGGCGAACTCCTTCACCCCGTTCTATACCAGATATACAGGCCTAGAAGGATTTTTGAACGGGATATCTAAAAATGAACTCGCGTGACTTGTTATGATTCGGGCGCAGATTGCTATTTTTAGCCCAATCTGCTATGTGATATAAGTTCGTGTCAATATAATGATATAGGAATCACCAGATAGCAGTCCTCTGCACATTAAAGATTTCTTTTGTCTGCAAAAGATCAGAAAGTTGATCAGCCCCACCCCGCCTGCATTAATCTGCTTATATCAGGATATTAGGCAACAGAACTTTGTGCAATGCACACGGTTTTGTTGGTAGAGTAAAGTAAAGTATAGAGTAAAGTAAGGTGAGGATAATAAGAAAGTAATAAGGCGGTTATATCAAAGAGTGGCTGCTACTGCTGCTACTACTACTGCTAAAGAAAATCGAAGAGAGTCAGAATAGCCTAGATTCTACAGTCTATAGTCAGAATAGACAGACTTACAGAATAACCTTAAACAGGTCTTCGCATAACTGCCATTAACTTTTTGAACCCGTGTACAGCACCCTTTCCTTCGGCCTCGGCTGATGTACGGCGCTATATAAATCGCATTATTATTACTATTACTATTATTATTATACGCCTTATGACACGAGCCTACGCTGCGATCTGAAGTTTCTAGTATAATATGGCTAGGCCAAAAACGTCATCGTTTGACTGATTAATTACTAAGCGGCGACGTCATTTTCTAAAACACTTATGACGTAAAATTCGTTGCCACGGTAACATAAATCTAATTGCGGTTGGAAATCTACGCTTATTTTATGATTTCTTCTCAAATGTACGCTTGAAAATTTGACTTTTAGGTTTAAATTCAGCGTATATTTTGAAAAATGACAATCCTGACAAGCTTGGAAGTAAGAGTATAATATGAGACGATCGTTATTAGAAAGTTGGTATCATCTGTCATCGAAATATTCGAACAAAGGAGCCTGAAGGACGGTGAGAAAATGCATTTCTTTGTTAGAGCAAAAGTTTACGGATCGTGAGGGTCGGTTATGGTCAGGTTAGGCGTTGTGAGGGTAGGTCAGAGTTAGGTATAGGGTTAATGTCATCATTCGGTCTCGGATACTATAATTTGCCGGTTTATGTCTATGATAAACCTACCATAAAGCAGATCTTCAGCCACCAAATAGTAGATTAATAATGATCTAAAATACTTTAGAAATTTAAAGAAACTATTCACCCGCGCAAACTGAGTAAAGCAACGAAAAGGAATCGTGAGAACTTTAATCGTTTCGTAGAATCAAAACACGCTAACTCAGTTAAACAGAGTTTTGCATATAATTAAAAGCCTATGTCTCACATTATAGGCACAGCATGAAGGCCTATGTGCATTATAGATGCATGCGTAATGCAATAATTTGAATACGTAGACCATTATAATCAGCGTTTTTGTTGTCGAAAACAGAACTGGGTATCAACAACTTTACAGGTTATCTAAATTGACCAACGCAAATCAAAATTTCATGTTGCCAATACGTTGCAGACGGAGCAACTTACAACACTTGGACTGCAGATTGTCTTTAACGATAATAATATTATAATCTACCGAAGTCTTGTTCGCGCTGGTATACTCGCAATCAAAATACTACACGTGGTATAACTAGAAATAACTCATTGCATGGACCAGACGGACCCGCACGTGTATACATCAAGTGGTGCACTGGACTTAGTTTGATTTAGATTTTTCGTCACTGACAATTACGAATCTTTTGCTTTAAGACTTTTAGATAGAACTGTTCATAACACAGGACTGAATATTAGCATGTCGTCTGTAGAGTGCAATGGTTCTAACCCCAATGCATTAGCAACAGAGCTAGTAGCACCATTGCCCTCTGAACAGATGATGTAAGCTCAAGATTTTCATGCGCTTTGATCTTATAAGGTGAGTTATAGTCGAAAGGGTTTTCACTTTTCAGCTATTCGAATATGAAGGTCAACAAACCGGATATAAAAGTCAGCAAGTCGGATATAAAAGTCAGCAAATCGGATATAAAAGTGAGCAAATCGGTTATAAAAGTCTTCTAATCGGATATAACCTAAAAGTCGAAATCTAAGATGAAAGCAACGCCAACTTCAAAGTCAACGGGTGAAGAGAAGATATCAGGTAGGACCAGTTTCAAAATTCACATTCCTCTGCTTTATTCAGCCTATTCTTCTGCTGTCCTCTTAGAGAAACCAGTTTAAAGCACAGAAGCGAACATTAACTTGTGTAACTATGTAGAGTTAACTTTTCATTCGTTTCGTTTGTAGGGTTTGAAAGTTTTTCAGTAGTATGTCGAACGCAATAATAAAATTATAGATCGAAGATGAACGTGAACAACTGAGCATCAACTTCAAAGTCACGTTATGCAGCACATTTTATCATTCCAACTCTGACATTTTTATTGCTTTGTTATAAAGAAAGCACCATAAGTCACATTCTTAAGTTCTTATTATTATATTCTTAATATTCGTTTTAATTGTCTTAATTACGTTCTCTACGTTCTTAATTTTCTGTCTCTTTTTACCTACCTCATAATTATTAGGCCAATAGTGATAATTAGGGATGGTAGGCTACTCGTAGGCATACTAATTCAATAGACTAATCGATTAATTATATACATGGACGGATGCAGAAAGTTTGGAAGGGGACTAACTTTTGTTTAGTCTTTCTCCTCAACATATTTTGCAAAATCCGTGGCAATTCCGGTTCTTTAATATCTGTTGCCTTTTAAAAAAGTCATATGCTACTTTTTCTCTCTCCTTACCTTTTCCGGGTTGCGTGGATTGCTTGAATTGAATGTCTCAATGTCTCAATTGATGATGGGGGGGGCAGTCTCAGGTGTTGCTTGCTCGCTTGGACTTGAGTGAAACTACGTAACACGTCACACCCACGCATGTGCATACATTGCTGCTCTATTATATTACTCAGGGCTTTTTTAACGTGCAGTTGTACACAAAATGTGCAGTTCTAAATGGATTTGTGCAGTTGTAGAAGCACTTCTGTACAGTTAAACTAGCAAAAACGGTCATTGTCCTCCGATTGCAAGTAATTTACCATGGAGAATGGGAAAGGAAAGAAGGGGTTGTGCAGTTCTAAAAATTCCTTTAAAACAGCCCTGATATTACTTGCTTACTACTGCTACTGTTGCTGCCACTCCATACTGCAGCGTACTGCTAGTGCTGTTGCTGCTACCGTCTTTATAAACGCAACAGTGTCTGGTGATGCCATTGCTTATGAGAATGTTCGTTGAATCTATTGACGCTACGAATGTCTCGTACGTTGAGATGGTTCCGTGTAATCGTCAGAGCGTTGAGAACTTGGTGCATTGCAGTTGTGACCTCACTTCCGCTCGATGGCAGCCACAGTAATTACGTTTCCGGTCGTTAGTTTCGCGCTTCTCGACGCCTCCATTCCATCAGACCATTCAGTCTGAAACCAGAGGGTTCCCGACCATATGTATGTATGTATGTATGTATGTATGTATGTATGTATGTATGTATGTATGTATGTATGTATGTATGTATGTGTGTGTATGTATGTATGTATGTATGTATGTATGTATGTATGTATGTATGTATGTATGTATGTATGTATGTATGCATGTATGTATGTATGTGCACTTGTTATAGCGCCCCTTCAAGCTTCCTACTCAGAGGCGCTACCGACTACAGCGCGGACACTGTATTGAAGTTTCGCGCCGAAAGCGTTGATGGTGGGGGAGGGGCAAGTGAAGGAGTTGCTCGAGGTCAATACGCGGCGGCTTGAGGTGGATTCGAACCTGCAACCCTCCGGCTACAAGGCAGCGAACATACCGACTGCACCACCGCGCCCCAGCCCAACTAAAGGTCTCGAAATTGAGGGACAGACCAAATCTGAAGAAACGTGGATATGCGTGTATAATTATAGTCCGGTTGTGGGACAGACTGGATATGGAGGAGAAGGTGGAAGATGAGGGAATGATTCGAATGGATTAGTGGTCTGCCTCTCTGTCATCGTCTCAATTGACACTCTGTCTTTGTCCTCTGTCTCCATCTCCGTCTCCATCTGCCTCTGTTTCTGTCTCTCTCTGTGTCTCTTTCTCTGTCTGTATGTCTCTGTCTATCTCTGTCTCTGTTTATGTCTCTGTCTCGGTCTCTGTTTGTCTGTCTGTCTGTCTGTCTCTCCCTCTCCCTCCTTCTATCTCTTTCTTTCTCTCTCTCTCTTCCCCATTCTCTGTTTCTGGTCGTATCGCTGGCTCCGCATTCTTACTGAATCTGACCAGTTCTTCTTTTATCTCACTGCACTCCTGTCATTGTCCTTCGTCCTCTTTTGCTCTGCATATCTGTCCCTCTTTGTGTTTCTCTGTGTATCTGTCTCTCTCTCTCTCTCTGAGTTCTCCTTCTCTCACTTTCCTCTCTCGCCCTCTCTTCTCCATATCACTCCAGTCTCTCTTCACTCTCGCCTTTCTCTCATTGCCCACCTTTGCATCTCTATCTATCCTTCTCATTTCCTGTCCGCCTCATACTCTCACTCATCGATTCTCCGATGCCGACGGACGAGCATTGCCAACTACTTCCGTACGATTTATGTTTTCGAACGAGACAGCGGAAACATGAGGTCTTTAGCCTCTGTCAAAAAAGGCAAGAGACAGCCGTATGGGTTGATGGACGACAGAGAGATAGACGTATAGATAGATACACAGACGGACAAACAGATATAGAGAAATAGAAGGTTTATAGCAGACGTCTGGATGGCAGATCCAAAGACAGACGCACACAGACAGATGGTCAGACAAACAGAAGAGTGTTTGAAGGTGAAGAGAGAAAACCGAGAGAAGAGCGAGAGAGAGAGAGGAAAGGAGAGACAGAGGTAGAGACATGGAGACACAGAGAGAGAGAGAGGAGGTTGGGAGGGCGGGAGGGAGCGAGCGAGGGAGAGGAAAGGAGAGACAGAGGTAGAGACATAGAGACACAGAGAGCGAGACACAGTGAGAGAGAGGAGAGAGAAGAGAGGGAGGGAGGGAGGAAGGGAGGGATGCGAGGGAGGGAGACAAAGACAGACACAGACTCAGACATAAAGACAGAGACATACATAGAAGTACAGATACATGCACGGAGATACACACACACACACAGAGAGAGAGAGAGAGAGAGAGAGAGAGAGAGAGAGAGAGAGAGGTAGTGAGTGGTGTCACCAGCCACCAATGAAACCCAGGGACGAAATAAACATTCAAATACACGAAAAGCTGAGGAAGAGAAGAATGAAGAAGAGACACACGAGGAGGAGGAATAGGAGGAATAGGAGGAGGAGGAATAGGAGGAGGAGGAATAGGAGGAGGAGGAATAGGAGAAGGAGGAATAGAAGGAGGAATAGGAGGAGGAGGAATAGGAGAAGGAGGAATAGAAGGAGGAATAGGAGGAGGAATTGGAGGAGGAATAGGAGGAGGATAAATAGGAGAAGGAGGAACAGGAGGAGGAATAGGAGGAATAGGAGGAGGAATAGGAGGACGGTCGATTGGAGCCGGACGTCAAAGTGAATAGCGATCTTGATTCTAGTGTTGTGTCGAATGTAAAGCAGAATTGGCAGTGGGTTCGTGTTAAAGAATGGTTCACGTTAGTCAATGAGCATTAGATATGAGTAGGCCTAATCATGGGCGTAACTTTGTCTCAAATAGTGGTGGTGACCATCAGGCCCGCCGAGAGGGGGGGACAGAGGATGCAAATGCCCAGGGGCCCGGCGACTTTTAGGGGCCCGGAGGGGCCCGGGATACACTAATCATAATGTTTGTTTTTAAAATTAGACCTATGTTGATTGCGAACAGCGAGCCCAGACTTGGCCTATACAAAGTTTATGATTTAAACCGTTTAAAATAATTATATCCTAATAACTCTGTCACATAGCTACAACTGTTAACGTTTCAAATAACTGACCATTACCTATAATTCATCAGCTTCTGCTAAATAATAACTATAAGACTTATAGGCGTTTTCCGATTTCAATCATTAAGTAAACAAATCTAAAAGGTAAATAAATAGGGCCCGTGACTGCTCTGTCCAGAGGCCCGTAATTTCTGTCGGCGGGCCTGGTGACCATGATTCCTCCGCAGCTCTGCTCACTAGGGTAGAGAGGGCAAAACGCCCCTCCCTGCTCCATCACTCCTGTGCTATGTAGTGAGCAGTTTGACTGTTCCGGGTCTTTTAGTTGTTCCATTATCGTCAGCAATTTGTGTTTTGATGGTTTGTCTTTTTTTTGTTTTTAATAGAAATTTATTTTTTGTGTTACTTTGAAAGGGTTTGCTACTACTTCTGTATCGATAATAATTAACGAAGCCAAAATGCCAAGCATACCAGGTAGCCATTAATGCAAATTATAAGTGTAAAGTACGCTATAACATACAGCATATCGAATTACAATGCACAATAAATTTGACTTTGCCTATAAAAAAATTATCATTAAAAATGTACATAGGCAATCTCACAGGTGGCACCAAGTGGGCAAAACGGTTCGCCTTGGTTTTGGGCGAAACGCCCACTGCACTTGAATGCATTGCAGATCCATTCTTAGGGAGCAATGAGTGTGATTTAAAGAATAGAGGTGCAGTCCAAAATATCCTCAAAATCAAATAGAGCACTGCTACAGTACCGGTACCTCTTTAAAGTTATTCTAGGCTTTAGACGTCAAAAAGTCTTCAGAAAATACCAATGGGCAACAGCGGGCGTTTTGCCCATGTGAGGGTAAAACGTCCCTTTGAGGCACCTTGTATTTAATTATTTTGCATTGTCATCCTTTTAGAAATTTTATCGAACACAGTAGTAGGCTACACGAACATTATTTGGGACATTCAGCACTGTAGATCTCACAGTAGTTTCAAGCTCTAAATGCTATTAATCATGTTGTAAATTAGGAAAAGCCGTAAAAATGGGCGTTTTGTCCCCCTCCCTTCCCTTCTATTTTCTCTCGTCTTCCTCTATTCCTTCCCCAATTGCGAATTTAGTATACTTTGTCTGGCACTTTAAAAATGAAGGTCACCGCAAATTAGAGCAATGCGATATGTCATGTTCGTATTTTCAAATGAATTTTAAAATTTGACCTTTTTATAAACTCAATTTCACAGTGTCAAGTCCAGATTGTATGCAACAAAATGGATAGCTTCCCCCAATTATTATGAAACCAAGCACATGAAAGTAAGAACGGTAAGGTAGTGTGGACAATGGGCACAATGAGGAAGCCTCAATCAGCTTTGCCGAACTTGCGATGCCGATATTAAATATCTAGGAATGCATGTGTAGACTGTACAGTGTATACGCTTGACAGCCAAATGCTTTCAAAAATATTTGTTTGCAGGGCCAAAAAGTGGTGGTGACTGTAACCACCACTTTTAAAAGTGGTGGTGACTGGACACCACCGTCACAATAGAAAGTTACGCCTATGGGCCTAATTGTATAGAAGGAACGCGAAGCTAACCCTCTCTATGATGAAACAGTGTAGATAAACATAAACTACTTCTAATTAATAGAGTCGAGATGAAGATTGAAAAATGAGCTTTAGATAAGAGACAGTGATTGGGTTTACATCCACATAGAGTGAGAATGGCCATGACTGGGGGTCATGGGCGGAGTTTGGTTTTCGTTCTTGGAGGGGCTAAAACCTTCTTGGGGGGGCTAAGCCCGGGAAAAGATACCATTTACATGGTAAAAAAATGAATTTGGGTCTTCTGGGGGGCTTAGCCCACCCTAGTCCCTGATAAACTCCGCCCATGCTGGGGGTTCAGTCACTGGATTTTTTCTTAGGACCCCAGAGCGATGTTTTAATTGCACATCCACATTTCCACATAAATCGACGTCTGCCCCCATATTATATACAATTCTCATACTACAGCCTGTAGACTCTACTTATTTAACAGATGGTTTCGAGGTTGCGTAGGGAACGATAATCATTTAGGCCAAGTTTACACCCGAAATAGTCGCGATTCGTTTAATATACCACCGACATCAGGACCGCACGCGCTCTCCAAGCGTGGACTGTCGTGGCTGGCGAAGTAATTGCTCAATAAATAACTCCGTGGTACATACGAATCCTCCGAATCCTCGCCCTGGAGTCATGGAATGGATGAGTGAGGGATGGGTATACTTTGGCACCGACAAGATAAACCAATCGCAAGCAGGTCTTGCAGATTCATCGCCACAATTCGGTCCATGAGGTTCGATGACCGAAGGTCGGGCGTCAAATGGCTGACAATAAATTCGTCTACATTCTCACCCTTCCTACAATCCCTCCTAACGTAGGCCTGTACAGTATATGCACAACAATCCTCCGATATCCGGACAATTCGGACCCGGAAAATTTGGATCCGGACGATTCGGAATGCATATAATAATCTTGCGCTACTAAGAGACGCATGCGGTGACCAAATATTTATTTATTATTGGCCATAAAATAATTATATGGCACCAAACTAACGTTCTCTGGACTTCCATTAAATTCAATAACTGAAATTAATAAACAGAGTTCAGTGGTTAAAAGTAATACGTAGTAGTCTAAATAATAGCAAACTTAGCCTATAGGCAGCTCATTTAGATCAATGTAATTTTCTGACCAATAGCCTATATGCCTAAGCCTATTCTTTTTTATAATGCCTATTTTTCTGGTTTTACATTATTAATAACATTGCTTTCAGTAAAAAATAGCCTAATCATTCGTTTGATTGTCTTCGATGATTTGTCAGTAGAGATGGGACACCCTCTGTAAGCCAGATTTATGCCGCTCTTACTTTTACGCCAGATTTGCACCACTCCCAATTATTATTATACAATTTAAGGCCTATATACACATTATTCATATAAAATATTATTTATTATTCATATAAAATATTATTTATGAATGTTATGAGGACAGATTTAACCTAGTGCTGCTTTTGGAGTTATCTTAGACATACTTATTGTCAGAAATAGATCAGATCCAAAAGTCAGATCGCTGAACCCTAGGTTCCAGAACCAGATCAAAGTGAGTGGGCTGACGCAGATCTAAAAACGGATTGGCAGAAAGACGTATCGGCGGTGTCAATTGGCACACAGACCGAGAGGCGGACAGACACACGGCAAAAAGGACACACCAACAAACTTACATCACGCATACTGGTAAGTTAGTGAGGTGCAAGGCGGAAAACAGATTATTGCATTCATTGATTTCTTCACTTAGCGGTTCGTCTCGAGACTTGGAGGTTACTTTTATATGGGTCTTGGCGACCAAGTAGCAAACTTCCGGTATTTGGCAACGCCATTTTGACCAGAAAAAGATCCGCTTTGTTGTAATTATGCTGATTCAAGTGAGTTATTCATTCTTATGATTAGGCTACTTTGGCGGTAAAATCGTTGCTAAATTGTTTTGGTAAGCGTGTACATAGCCTACTATAATTTTTATTCACACGAATTAATTTCGGAATTATTTCAGTGACGCGCATACCCGCTTTTACCAATCCGACTTCTATTTAGATAACAAATATTTTGGTAATCCTGGGAACGGCGGTCGTAAATTATAAATTTCCATAAATCGATAGTGCGGAGTATTGGATGGGCAAAAAGTGTGGGTTTTTCATCCAGCCTCCAATTCTTAAGCGTTTCTTCATCAATCCAGTTTCTATTTCAGATCTAGAAATACCTTCATCCAGCTTCTATTTCTCATGCGTTATTTTCGTCAATCCAGCTTCTATTTCACCTGCAGAAGAACCTTCATCCAAATTCCAATTCTCTTGCGTTTTTTCATCAATCCAGCCTCCATTTCACCAGTAAAAGGTCTTCATCCAGCTCCTATTTCACTTGCGCTTTTTCATCAATCCAGCCTCCATTTCACCAGTAAAAGGTCTTCATCCAGCTCCTATTTCACTTGCGTTTGTTCATCAATCCAGCCTCCAATTCACCTGTAAACGTTCTTCCTCCAGCTCCTATTTCACTTGGGTTTTTTCATCAATCCAGCCTCCATTTCACCTGTAAAAGGTCTTCATCCAGCTTCTATTTCTCAAGCGTGGTTTCTATGCGCCCATCCTATACACCGCGCTATTACGACACGTCAGGTTGATTTATTTCCCAACGGAATGCCGTCAAAACAACGTAAACAATGACGTAAAAAGTCCGAGAAGCTCGTGAGTAAGTGAATAAGTAAAGAATGAAGAAAATAAGTGAATAAATGCAGCCTTAACTGTAGTTGGCTCTTCCTCTGACGAAAATACATGTTTCGGAATTTACGACCGCCGTTCCCAGGATTACTAATATTTAATATTTTTCATCTATCATTTAGACAAAATTCGTTTAATCAGTCCAGCTTCTATTTAAGTAGCAACAATTACTTGTATCCATCCAACTTCCATTTAAATAGCAATTATGTTAATCAATCCAGCTTCAATTTAGGCAAGAATATTTTCAACGATCCCGCTTCCATCTCGGTAAAATGATTTTTGTTAATTCAACTCGAAGACTCTATTGTACACGATACGCAAACATTAGCGCTTTAAAAAATTCGAAATTAATTCGGGTGAATTAAAATTATAGTACTAGCATGTATTTTAGCGTCGTAAATTAGTTGTCATTGCATGGGTTTCAGCGTTGGTCGAATACAAGTGGATTGACGAAACGAGTTCTTGACAAGTGGAAGCCGGATTTCTGAAAATAAATTTTACCGAAATAGAAGGGGGATTTTTGAAAACCGTTTCGCTGAAATCTAAGCTGGATTGATGAGCAATAATTTTTTATTAAATAGAAGTTTTATTGATGAGACAAATAATCGTCGCCTAAATAGAAGCGGGATTGATTAAACGAATTTTGCCAAAGCAGAAGGTGAAGCTGGGTCACTGGAAAGGCTTTTTGTCAAAGTAGAAGTTGGATTGATTAAAAATAATAATACTGCAGCGAGCGAATAATTTACGATGCTAAGATACACGCTTACCAATTATTTTATGTTGCTAATTTATAACGGGAACTTTCGGAAGCGATGAGTGATGAAAGTTTTTAAACTCTTGCAAGGAGGACCTGCTTAGCTCCAAATACTCTTGGTTTTTAAAGAATTTTATTACTGACCTACACTAAACGGCAGGTTGACGCGAGTTGCCTCAATAATTATTGTTCTTTGCCATTTCAAACCATATACATGTAAATTATTGTGTATTTATGTTTTTATCTGCACTCTGGTACCAGACTGCATCTATTCAATGATCCAAACCTTTGGTATCTGTCCATTGTATATGCGTGCATTGATAATCTGTATCATTCATTCATTCATTTCAATAATTTATATAGCGCCCCGTCAAGAAAACCACTCAGAAGCACAAATCTATCTGAATTTCGCTCTTTGTCTATCTGATAAAAATCCTCCATTCTCTTTGTGCTGCATGCTGTGATTCAGCTAATCTGATAAAAAATCATCCATTCTCTTTGTGCTACATGCTGTGATTCAGTTAATCTGATAAACATCCTCCATTGTCTTCATGTGCTGCATGCTGTGATTCAGCTAATCTGATAAAAATCCTCCATTCTCTTTGTGCTGCATGCTGTGATTCAGCTAATCTGATAAAAATCCTCCATTCTCTTCATGTGCTGCATGCTGTGATTCAGCTAATCTGATAAAAATCCTGCATTCTCTTTGTGCTGCATGCTGTGATTCAGCTAATCTGATAAAAATCCTCATGGATTCTCTTTGTGCTGCATGCTGTGATTCAGCTAATCTGATAAAATCCTGCATTCTCTTTGTGCTGCATGCTGTGATTCAGCTAATCTGATAAAAATCCTGCATTCTCTTTGTGCTGCATGCTGTGATTCAGCTAATCTGATAAAAAAAATCCTGCATTCTCTTTGTGCTACATGCTGTGATTCAGCTAATCTGATACAAATCCTCCATTCTCTTTGTGCTGCATGCTGTGATTCAGCTAATCTGATAAAAATCCTCCATTCTCTTTACAAGTGCTGCATGCTGTGATTCAGCTAATCTGATAAAAATCCTCCATTCTCTTTGTGCTGCATGCTGTGATTCAGCTAATCTGATAAAAAAATCCTCCATTCTCTTTGTGCTGCATGCTGTGATTCAGCTAATCTGATAAAAATCCTGCATTCTCTTTGTGCTACATGCTGTGATTCAGCTAATCTGATAAAAATCCTGCATTCTCTTTGTGCTACATGCTGTGATTCAGTTAATCTGATAAAAATCCTGCATTCTCTTTGTGCTACATGCTGTGATTCAGTTAATCTATCTGATGATCTTTTCGATGTTTTGTATTTAATAGCGTCCTCAAAAAAAACTTTGCATTATTCCAGCAAGCTGCGCTTCTAAGTTGGATAGATCCAGATTTGACGAGGGCTTACGCCCTCGAAAAATTTGTTTGGCATAATACAGCTGTTTTTAATTCTTCTAAGTTGCAACTACGAGTGACCAAATTGATATGCTATGAGAAATTGGGCTCTTGATCCAAAGTTATTCCAAGGTCTCGCACTGTGAGGGAGAACGAGATATCAGGTAAAGTTGCTGCTATTAAGGGCATGTCAATGGATGAGTCGTCTCATTTATCTAAACTTGTGATCATGCTCAAGTTTCTACACAGCATGTTACCTAAGCAAATTTTAAATTACTTTATAACAGTTGGTCAAACCCACTAACCCACTCTTATAAGACCCGGACCTCATCCAATTATGTTGCTCCTTATGGACGTACTGCCTCCTGAACAGGCAATCTGGGACCTCGCCTATGGAATTTCCTACCCGATAACCTTAAAGAAGATAAATTTCTTTCCACATTTCAAAGAGAAGTGAAATAATTAGACTTTTTACTGAAATATTCTGAGTAATAACTTCATTGACAAAACGCGTCTTTATCGCAATTCATTCATGTGAACCTTGTAATGATTATTTTTGCTTACATGCGTACCTCAGTATCAATTATTTTATTTTCGGTTTATTGTTTCTTAATTTTATCTTCTTATATTCTTGTTTGCCATAGGCGTACGAGGCGGGGGGTTCAGGGGGGAAAATGCCCCCAAAATTTCGAGCAAAACTGTTTTTCGGGCAAGCAGACCCGGGAGATGACTAAAAAAAAAATTTTTAAAGGTCGTCAACTTTTTGGGCAAGTCTGTTTTTCGGGCAGGCAGACCGGGAAATGACTAAAAAAAAGTCGTCAACTTTTTTCATGGAAAAAATAGTATTTTCCACGAGATTTCAAGATTTATTTTTCGGGCAGAAGTTAAATCTTTACCCTCCTCCCCTGCTGAAATCTCACGTACGCCTATGTTCTTTGCTATGCTATATTGCGCATACATGTGATTTAATTTAATCTAGTTTATATAGTTTTGTTCTGATTATTTTTCTTTATAAACTGTCAGTGCTAACAGCTATACGGTCTTAACAGAACATCGCTGCTTACAACTGGTGTGAAATTGGAATGTGGAATTGAATAGATTATTGCGTATTAGGGCCAGGTTCATATAAGCTTCTAGCTTTTCAGGGCTTCCTGTCATGCACAGATCGTTTTGTATCTGCTACGTGTATTCAGGGGCGGATCCAGGGGGGGCCAAAATGGCCATGGCCCCATTTAGAAATTTCTTAATTTTTCTCCAGCTATTCTGGCCCGGAAAGGTGACGTGCCCCCCCCGGGAGGTGCTCCGTATGTTCGTCCTTGACACTCATAAAAGAAGGTCATCAGTTTTTTGGCGGACGGAAAAGGTATCTTTTTGGGAAATCCGAGGCATATGACTAAAAAAGATCATCAGTTTTTTGGCGGACGGAAAAGGTATCTTTTTTGGAAATCCGAGGCAGATTGACTAAACAAAAAAAGGTCATCAGTTTTTTCGGTGACCCGGACGAACTTTTTTCCTGGACCAAGACCCAAAATTTTGGCCCCCTCCCATCGAAAATTTCTGTATCCACCCTTGCGTGTACTCATGTTCTTTTTTTCGTTCTCTGTTGCAAATAAGTAAATAAATTTATTGTTCGGAAATTGAATATTTATTATCTACCCATTTAAACTCCTAAGGGAGACTACAATAATATAGATTAGCCAGAAAAGATCTATTAGTTTCATTTTTTGTCTTAAAATACTATGTTGAAGATATGGACAAATTGACCATGCCAACTAGAACCCATAACAAAGAATCCATGACGACCCATTCCAAAGAAGAATTGAAATGTAAATTTTGTGACAGAACACTTGCACGAGGTTATAATCTCAAAATGCACTTAAGAATTCACACTGGACAAAAACCTTTTAAGTGCCATTTATGTCACAAAGCATTTGCACATGCGGTTTATCTGAAATACCACAAAACAATCCACACTGGAGAAAAGCCATACAAGTGTAGCTCGTGTGAAAAAGATTTTGCACGGACAGATTATCTGAGATGTCACATAAAAACCCACACTGGAGAAAAACCATACAAATGCAATTTGTGTTACAAGGCAGTTGCAACAAAGGACCAACTGAATTCTCACATAAGAGCCCACACTGGAGAAAAACCATACATATGCATTTTGTGTAACAAGGCAGTTGCAACAAAGAGTCAACTGATCTGTCATATAAAAACCCACACTGGGGAAAAACCATATCTCTGCAATTTCTGTGACAAGGCAGTAGCAACAAATAGTCAACTGAATTGTCACACAAGAACTCACACTGGGGAAAAACCATATCTTTGCAATTTCTGTGACAAGGCAGTAGCAACAAATAGTCAACTGAATTGTCACGCAAGAACTCACACTGGAGAAAAACCATACAAATGCAATTTATGCCAGAAAACATTTAGAAACTCAGGTTCACGGAGATACCATCTGAGAATAAACGCTGGAGAAAAACTATGCAAAAGAAGTGAATATCGGAAAACCTTTGCTTCGAAGACTCATCCGAATTGCCATGTAGAAGTTCAATCTGGAGAAACATCTCACAAGTGCAATATATGTCACAAAGTATTTGCAAGGAGAGATTCTATTAATTGCCACAAAAGAATCCACACTGGAGAAAAACCATACAAGTGTAACTTATGTGAAAAAGTCTTTGCACGAAAAGACTATCTGAGACGCCACACGAGAGCCCACACTGGAGAAAAACCCTACAAGTGCAAATTTTGTTACAAGGCAGTTACAACAAAGAGTGAACTGAATCCTCACATAAGAATCCACACTGGAGAAAAACCATACAAATGCAGTTTGTGTTACAAGGAAGTTACAACAAAGAGTAATCTAAATTCTCACGTAAGAGCCCACAGTGGAGAAAAACCATACCTATGCAGTTTATGTTACAGAACATTTGCACGAAGATATAATCTGAAAATCCACATGAAATCACATGTCAGGGGAGACTCGTTCAAGTGTCAAACATGTGACAAGGCGTTCACAGATAAGGATGGTCTTGATTACCATTTGAAGACAAACTCTGGGGCAAAATTATGTGATAGTGAATTGTGTCGAAGCATTGAATCAAGCCTGACACAGGGATGGCTTGGAAGTACATCACTTGAGAGATCCAGCATATGTGCCGACAATCGCAGTGATCGTGATGAGAGAATCTTTTTAACAACAAATATTATGCAAAATCCTTTATCTACGCAGAGCATTGAGTCTAGTCAGGACAAAAAGCAACATTATGGAGGTCATTCAACATTTAATGCTGGCATAGACAGTTTCATCATGAGACCCTTTGGTTGTGGAATGTGTGATTCCTCGTTTGAACTGGAAAAAACGTTTGTACAACATTGCTACAATCACTACTGTGAGGATCCGCAGAAAGATACATTTAGTGAACTATTGGGAAAGAGTGTATTTTAAATTTCTACTACAGTAGAAAACTATATTAGTTAAGGTTCATAGTTTCGATTTGTTAATGTCATAGTGACTCAAAAATGAAAATTCGAACAGGTCAGCCAGCGATCATATGGGATGAGTTACGTTACAACAGGGACAGCTATGCTGATTTTTTTGTTCTGTTTCATTTATCCAAATTATTGTTTATTTTAATCTCTTTAAGTTTCAGGGTTTTTTCGTCGGTCACAGAGTTCACTGGAGTTTAATTTCCCAGATTATTGTCACACAGATCTGGCGTTGTTTAATTGTCTGATTACTCACACAGAGTTCAGTGGATTTTAATTTGTCAGACTACATCAATCAAAATGAATTATGATGACATATAGGCTTATGTGACGCTGTTGAATAGCAAAAGTTAGCTAGATGAATTAATGCTTTTCTTCGTTCAGTTGATATGAAACCTGATTTTCAACCGGTTGTTTAACTCTGTGTTTGAATAATTTTATTCTTGATTAATATTTCGTAGATCTATGCAGTAAACTGTTGAGCACCGATGAACATCGGGAGAACAAATGCAACATTGGCATTTCTTAGATTTGAACAATTATTTCACCATGAGCAGTCTCTAATTGCTCTTATGTGCTATACTTTATAGGATGGCATCATTATTAGGCCTGCATTTCTAATTCCCTGTTGGTTCTCTTCCCAGTTCATAATAGCAATAGGCCTACCATTTAATAATAATGATTTTTATTAGTAGGCCATCCACAAAGCGTATCGTAACCTATCCACCCAAAAACAAATGCGGGGCTTGTAGGTCTCGTAATAGATGGACGAGCCAAATCTGAGGAGGGATCCCGGTCACAACCTCAGAAACTACCAGTTTTTAACTACTGAACAATCTAGATGAGTTTAAGTTTATATGCTGGTTTTGTAAACATCCATTCTCCAATCGGCAACGTTTGTCTAACGTACTACTCATGAAACTTTATTGCTTCTAGAGCATATACTTCGCCTGGACTTCACTTTTCAACAGGGCTGCACTCAAGGGTATACGCGGATATACAATGTATAGGCCTACTCACCTCCGGGAAAAAATGACAGCGTATGCTCACCTAAAAAAAGAGGATACACGCAGGTATACAGCGTATACCTACCTCAGTATGACCAAGTAGGTACATGCAGGCAAAAATCGCGAATTACGAAGGGAAAAAATCATGAAAGTAGAGAGTTTTACGTTGTTTTAAAGGTTTGCCCTGCAAAAATCGGCAAAAAACTTCGATGACTAAAAAAATGGTCGTCAGAACTTTTGGCGGATGGAAGTGAAATGACTAAAAAAAAGGGGTTCGTCAGAAAATTTTGACCCAAAGAAGTCGAGCTTTTCCGGCAGCAGCGTGTGCTGGCCTCAAAAGTTCTGACTAAGTAGGCCTACAGCCCTGCTTTTCAGTATGAGGCTGTCGTTCGGTTACTTGCCTGGTCTTAGCAGCAGCAGCAGAAAGGGTTTAAAAAAGAACGATGAGGCTCCTGCCGTTGTTATGGCTCTGTGCTAATCTGGGTCCTTGGGGAACAATGACAACACCTAAAGATGAATGATTCATTGTACATCGATCTGATTTAAGAGGAAGAGAAGGATATTGATTTGGATCCGATTCATATTTTTGGTGGGTCGTAGTTATTTATTAGATGGGTCAGTGTCTTGTGTTCGGTGGGGCAGCGCCTTTCAGTAGTCAGATCAATGTTACCTCTATTAAGTGGATTATATTTGGTTGTTCATTCATTCATTAATTAGTTCAATTGTTTGCTTTTTCATTCGTCCGTTCATTCCTCATTTCAATTGTCTCTGTGTTCATTTTGTTTTTTCAATTGCTTGTTCATTACTATTTATTATTTTGTTCCTTTGTTCGTTCAGTTACTCCTTCATTCGCTCTCTTCTTGCATTTGCTTCCTTCACTCGTTCATTTGTTCGTCGGTTCATTCGTTCGTGGGTTCGAACAATATTTCGTTCTTTCATTCATTTCCTCCATCCCTCATTCATTCCAGCGTTCATTCGTTCAGTGGTATAATCGTTCATTCGTTCAGTGGTATAATCGTTCATTCGTTCAGTGGTATAGTCGCTCATTCGTTCAGTGGCATAATTGTTCATTCGTTCAGTGGTATAATCGTTCATTCATTCATTGCTTTGTTTGTTTCCTTATTATTTTCCTCTTCTAGAATCTCCGATGAATCGTCTACCACAAAGATGTCTTTACTGGATGCTGCGGGGTGCATTAATTCCGTTCTTTCGGGTCTTTTAACGAGGTTTCACAAGGTCTCCGTGAGGACATCTGATTGGCATTTATAGCGGTCAGCTGACTGCTGGCTAGTCTGGTCAGCTACTGATAGCTTTGTTGCAGCATAAGCCAACTGACCAGCTGTGTCGAAGGTCCAGATGACGGCAAAGTAAAGGCCATCTCGAAACTAGTCATATTTCTGTATAGGTCGATTGACTCCCTGGCCGACTGAATGACTATGGACGGAATGACCGAATGACCGACTCACGTTCCACGAAGTACATTCACACCAATCTGCAAATACAATACAGTAAATTTATACAAAAATAATAAAAGACAATGCAATCTCATCTAATACGAACTTATACAATGTTATTCTACACAATAGAAAGCAATAGGCCTACAATGCAATGCAGTGCTGCACAATACAATTCAAAATGGCGTAGTACTATACTATACTATACAATGTAATACAATACAAAATGCAGCGGACTGAAATGCACTACAACACAAAGCCTTATAATGCCATAAGCTTACAATACAGTACATATAAGACATTCAGTACAATGCTGAATGGCCATGCATGGTCTGACAGTCTGTCCAACTGACTGGCTGCGCAGCTGAATGACCATTCTGTATAGTCTTGCTTCGATGGGTTATTGTTAGATTGGTGTCCGTTTCGTCCTGATGACCACAAATGTCTTCCAGTCTTTCGTTCGTTTAAATGGTTAATGAGGAAGTTGACCTTAGCAGGAAGTAGGCTACGACGGAGACTGCTCTGTCCACATAGCAACGCATACAATGCCATGCATCCTTCTTAACGGAGGGCTATATCAATTTAGCGCAGTTACGTGGTATTGCACTGCATGACACGGTACTGAGTTGTATTGCATTGCATGGTATTGAATTGCAACGTATTGCATGACATTTTACTGCGTTGTATTGAATTGTATGGCATAGTATGGTATTATACTGTGCTGTATTGTGTTGTATTGCATTGAATTGAATTGTACTGCATGGCAGTTTATTGCACTTTATTGAATGGCATTGTACTCCAGTGAATTATATGGCATGGTATGATTTTATACAATACTATTCTACATGTTGTGTTGTATTGCATTCCTATTGCATTGTACTGCATAGCAGTTTATTGCGTTTTATTTAATGGCGTTGCACTGCAGTGAATTATATGGCATGGTATGATATTGTACTGTATTGTGTCGCATTGCCTTGAATTATATTGAATGTATTGTATTAAATGGTATTTATAAAGTATTGCGTTGTATTGCATTGGGTTGCACTGTATTGCATTGAATTGTGCTGCTTTGCATTGCGTTGTATTGCAAGCCCCCATTAGACTATATTGTATAGTAGCCTATGGTGTTGTTTTGCATCACATTTTTGTACTATTGCACTGAATTGAATTACAACGCATGGTATTGCATTGTATTGCATGGCATTTCATTGTGTTGTATGAAATTGTATCGTATCGTATAGTCATACTGCATTATATTTGTATGCCATTTTATTACGTTGTAGGCTATTGTATGAAATCGTATTGTATTGCATCATATATCGTATTTACTTAAATAGTGTATTGTATTGACTGAGAGGTGTGAAAGTAGACCTACTTCTAAATATGCAAGTCGTGGAGAATCGATTAACCCAAGCTTTGAATGAACTGATTCGTGAATGAACCGACGTTTCTTGACGTGAATGAATCGGTTGAAGTATTTTGGGTGGAGGTTTGTTACCGTTACTTTTCTCTTTGGGCAACTCGCCCCATGGGTGCCCGGTAAAATAAAGAGGGGTCTGACCACGGAGTCACCGGCGCTCCACTACACAATCCCCTGGGTTAGACCCGCTGAATATCTGGCGGCATGACTATTAGAAAGTTATCTGACCAGAAGATATATCGAGGGACTTTCCTGCTTTCTCAAAACGTTCGCATTTCTCATTTTCTAATGAAGCTGCCACTGGCGCTGTCAACTGCGCTCACACGATTACCGCCACCAGGCTCCATTGGGATCTCTATCCAGATACCACTTATATTAAGATACAGGGAAAGCTAAAAATATTCATTCTACACAATTTCGTAGGACAACTCCGTTTTCGGAGGCGTTCGTTTTCCAGGAAATTCATCGGATAAAATAATACACCACCGCTTGAATGGGTGTTAGTAGGCCCACTATATACTGTTGA